>ML839752.1:0-19131 GCA_009831015.1 Picea engelmannii | reverse complement strand
AATGTTGATTAAAAGTTCCATTACGAAGAAGGTTTATGTGAAGTTTGATCACTTGAAAAAGCAACATTATTTCACTGTCTAACGATTATATGCTATTTCTTCCCAATAACATAAGATAATGTTGTCTACCAAAGAGTGGTATCGTTGTCTATTCACCACATGATATTGTTTCTATTAAAAATCGCACTCAACCATCCATAATGCAGTCTATTAAATAAAACGTTGTCTAACATGTGTAATTGTCTAACCCATCAATATGCAGTCACATATAATACGTTGTCATACAACAACAAATGCTAAAAACGCAGACATACCAAAGATAAACACGTTGTCCCTTAGCAAGGAATAACAAAATCGTCGTCCAGGTATATATTGATTCCTTTCCAAACACAGAGGTAACATTGTCTGACCAAACGTAGAGACACTGTTATCTCTCCATTATATAATCATAGAGTCAAAAATGTCATAGTTGTCTATTTAAATTTATGATGAATTTTTCTATCATATATATATGATAATGTTGTCATGTATTTCTGTATATAGATTGAACATCGCTGAGTTAAAATGATATTCAATAATGTTGTCATTAACCTGTAAAACACTGTCATAAACATTAAATTCGTTGTGTAAAAATGAAGATATGTTTGTTGTATAATATATAGATTTACTGTGTATTATTTAGATATAGATTCGTTGTATAGCGAATGTATAGATTCGTTGTCGTTCAAGTAATAACGTTGTCTATTAAAATTATCTGTCTCACCTATATAAAGTCGTTGTCACTCAAATCACTACAATCTGCTATTGATAAAATCATTGTCAATATGCTATCAACTGACTGTCTAGAGAATCGTTGTCAAATGGTATCAGCTGACTATCCAATTAAATCGTTGTCAATATGCTAAGTGAATAACAATAAGAGACCACTGTGCACATATATCATTGTGTATGCCACAATACTCCAACATATATTCCAGACAAGCTATATACACTATACCATTAAGATCGATGTGTATAAGCCACGAAAGTCACAACGTATATGTCAGACAAGATCTATACACTCTACACTAACCATTAAGAATTGTTGGGTACATATATCGCTGTGTATATGCCAGATAAGATCTATACCCTATACACTATGCCATTAAGATTGTTTTTATTATAATTGTTCTCATAATGAATATAAACTCATTGTGATATATCATTACAAAAACCGCCCAGACATTAAAAATGCCAAGACATTTAAAAAGCCCAGACATTTAAAAACGCCCAGATATTTAAAACACCCAGACATTTAAATCGTTGTGTTTTATCATTAAGAAACGACCAAACATTTAAAAACGCCTATACATTTAAATTGATGTGTGTCTTCATAACAAATCGTTGGGTTTAACATAAAAATCGTTGTCAATAAAAAGGTAAATTCGCATGCAATTAAAAGGCTAAATTCGCAGCAATAGATGGGTAAATCCGTAGTCTAATACTGTTAATATTTCTTAGTCTAATAATAATAAGAAATACAATAATATACAATGGAGGGTAAAAACTGAGTAAAAACGAATGCAAACGCTAAGAGAAAATGTTATGTGAAAACATAATAGTTGCCAAGTAAAATCATTGTGGGAAGGCCACGAAACTCATAGGGAAAAAGATGGGTAAATCACCCAGAAATTGTGGTGTGAAGGTTGAGTAAGGACTCCAGGAAAACTTAGAGATATCATACACAGGATAACGCAGTAGAAATCAACCACAAACAAACGCATATGTAATCAATCACAAGAAAGCGCAGAGGTACTCAATCACAAGAAAGCGCAGAGGTACTCAATCACAAGAAGGTGCAAGGACAAATAATTCCGCCATGAATCAATCAAACGTAGAGATAAGTAAGGGATAGATAGTTGGGCAAAAATTATCCTTCGCTCATCATCCATGCATAGAAAAGTAGGGCACTAGAATCAATAGGTCTTTAAACACCGAAGTGAAAACCCTCAATTCGGCTCCTGGCCGACTACTCAGGCATGGGATGATGACCTAGGGATAAGGGTGGAATATAAAGCACAATCTCTTCATAATAATCAATGAAACCCACATAGATAAGTCAATGAAATCAAAATTTGGGTTCGCCAAAGGAAATCCATTCAGAAAAAAGGCAAGGGGATTACATTATAGAAGGAAAGAAGGTGCAAGACAGTGCATGGAAATAAAATATTAACCGAGCACAAAGAAGTAACATGTGTTAATTTAATTTCATTGCAAGTAACAATTAAACTGACGTACCTGAGCCAAACATGACTACTCAGTAGTTTTTATCCCACGCATGACCCATCCATCTTTTGCTTATCGACCGATGTGACCTCACCGGTACCTCCCATCCAATGCTAGGGATATTCTTCTTCCCCCTGAGCACCTCGAGCTGCAAAGGGGCCACGCACACTATACCAGAGAACATCTAGCACCCAGCTCGCCTCACAAGGTCAAGCTACCACTCGTTACCCGAGCTGGGTATCCCAACTCCCACAAGATAAGTCCATTAAAGACAAAAATTCAACAACGTAACGTTACACATAAAGATGAGATCCATACTCCTCCTCCTCCATCCTCTTTATAGAGTTTTTAAGTGATTTATTTCCCAAATTCCCATCTATTATCTTTTTCATTAATTAAATCAGAAAAAACCTCCCCCGTACACATGTCATACATCCCCCTAGTTGCACCAAAAAATTAATTTCATTAATTATTTAATTATTCCTATTTCCCTCACCCACCTAAAATAATTCCTAAAAATGCTCCTTGGTGTCCCAATATTCCCTTACAAATCTTAAATGACTTACACCTTACTAAATTCCTAGTTGAGTTCAAAAATAGCAAGTTCCCAAGGCAAGATTTCTTACTATGTTAGACATTCAACTTTTTCTTTATGTTTCCCCTTTTTCCCTTAGTTTCCTATTTCTTTTAAGTTTCCCTCTTTTCCCTTTTTGACTAAAACCCAAATTAGCAAGTGTAGAAAAACAACCATTTACCCCTTTTTCTTTTTAATTAAAAATTAAATTAACATATGTAGACAAAACAATCATTTCCATTTTTAAAATTTTAATCCCCCATTATAATTTGATTTTAATAATTTAATTGAATTTCTTACCCCCTTCTTATTACATCTTTAATTATGATTATTATTTTTGACCACATGTGTTACTTAGACCTAGATTTTAATTTCACTAGGATGGGCGAAATGTTTATTAGGGAAATGTTTTTTTAATCTTACTTATCACATCATTCATTTTAAGGTTGACTAGGTTTATTCACTTACCCATTGAAATCGCGATGTGCCCTTCAGGACGCACTTGGTGCTCCAAGGGTGCCACTTGCCTTTTTTTGTTTTTGTTGCGTGACGTGCCCTTAAGGACGCACTACGTACTCCAAGGGTGCCACTCGCCTCTTTCCATTTTCCTTGCGCGACGTGCCCTTCAGGATGCACTACGTGCTCTAAGGGTGCCACTCACCTCTTGACTTACTTGGTAGACATCAAAAACCCCTGGAGTCAATACTCCGCTATGTGATCTTGTCGAAGACTAAGGGACTCTAAGGAATAAGGCCCCTACCCTATTGTGTGCCCCTTAGAATCATTATGAGCGACTGTCGTAGTCTTCCCTCGCAACATTGTGGGTCTTCTCGAACTAGGTAATCACTAACCTATAGTTCGATCCATGGTGGGAGTGTTAGTAGGCTGTGGCAGGGCTATTGTCCACACCTCTCCCTCAAGTCTCTGGTTGTCCTGCGTGACCCCTCTACTCCACATGTGAGTCTGGTAGACAAGCTATCGTCAACCTGCATCATCAATGAATCATGTCAGCAAATAATCAATCATTGTAACATCTAATCATATGTACATATGTCACATCAACAATATTCAACCCAACAATCCACTCCCTGACTCAATTTGGAGTCCAAGGGGTTTCATTGATGCCTCTGCATCCTCGAGGTCCAAATTCCTGCACACTCAGGAGAACCCAGTCAATAACACCTGTCTATGTCAATACAACAAAATAACATATCACCATATCCATAATGCCTCATAACCATAACCAAACGGTCAATAGTATAATAATCTGGATCACTTGAAAGCAAGTGTCCTCAAAGAATAACTTCACTCAATGTGTGCAAGAGTGGGATGTTACATACACGCCCTCTTAGTTTAAACTTCGTCTTGAAGTATAATAGTATATAAATGTCAAAATAAAGTGTACCACAGTATCATAAGTCTATCTATCAACAAAAATGGAAACTATTGATGCATATCATATACGTCCTCCTAGGTCGTCGAGTGTGAACTATAGTTGTCCCACTAGACCTTGACCTAATATACGGTTCGACGTCATAGCTGTCGAATGAGATGCTCCAAGATACGGATTGGCTCTGTCGTGAGCACACCCTCGTCCAATCCAGCAAGGAACTCATGTCAACAACATGAATAAGATTATTAACACAATGTCTCAAACAGAGACGGGAAAGACATCGTGTGTTTGCCTCAAAGAATCAGGTCAGGCTAGTCAATAGGCCACGGGCCCTCTCTTTTCCACAATCTTGCAGGATCCCATGAAATTAGGAGAGAGTTTAGCACCCTTTCCAAACTGGATCGAACTCTTATGCGGTTTCACCCGCAAGAAGACTTGATCGCCAACTTCATAACTACAATCAACACGATGTGCGTCGACATAACTCTTCTGTCGATCCCGCGCTTCCTTTATCGTTTGTCTTATTGTTTGCATTTGATCTTCCATTTCTTGGATCGCTTCAGGTCCCACCAGGACCCTATCCTCAAGTCGATCCCACTCAAAGGTGTCTGACACGGTTTCCCATAAAGAAACTTGAAAGGCACCATCATAATGGTGCTTTGATAACTGTTGTTATGTGTGAATTCCACCAGTGGCAATAATTCTTCCCAACGCTTATGTTGATCCATCACGTACATATGCAACATGTCCTCCAATATTGGTTTTGTTTGTTTGGTCTACCTGTATGTCTCTGGGCGATATGCAGTACTAAAGTTAAGTTGGGTTCCCAAGGCCTCTTCGAAACTAGTCCTCAATCGGATATAATCCTCTTAGGACTCTTCAAAACTAGTCCTCGATCGGATATAATCCTCTTAGGCCCACCATGTAGCCTCACAATATCATTGATGAAAACTCTAGCTATGTCAAGTGCCTGATACATTGTATGCACATGAATAAAATGAGAACTCTTCATCAGAGTGTCGACTACAACAAAAATTGAGTCGTATTTCCTTGCCATCAGTGACAATCCAACAATGGAATCCATCGAAATGACCTCCCATTTAGATTCTAGAATAGCATGTGGTTGTAGTAATCCTGCTGGATGTCTATGTTCAGCCTTCACCTGCTGACATTCTAGACACATGGCCACATAGTTGACTCTGTCTTCCTTCAATCCTTTCAAGAAGAATAAGGGTTTAAGGTCTACCCACATCTTCGTGACTCCTGGGTGAGCCATGCACACTACTCTGTGAGCCTCGTTTAGGATCAAGATTCTCAACCCGTCGTTGCGTGTTATGTAAATTTTCCCTTTAAATCTCATTGATCTGTCATTTTCCATAGTAAATCCTTCAAATTTTGGTACCATCATTGTGTTTTGTTCGATAAAATCCTTGACCTCTTTGTACTAGTCAGCGTTGCGCTATAAAGTTAGCAGATTTTCACGTATATTCGTCTGAAGAGGCAATCAATGTAAAGATGTGTGGTCTCCATCTCAATGCCTCCGCCACTCTGTTCACTGTCCCTTTTATGTAAGAAATATCTAAATCATTCTTGCTAAGCAAATTCGACCAATAACGTTGTAGCGCGTTCAAGTCTCTTTGCGTAAAGATGTGTTGTAGTCTATAATGGTCCATTTTTAGTTCAAATTTTCATCCAAAAAGGTAGTGCCTTCAAGCTCTCAAGGCATATACAATGGCTAACAACTCCAAATCATGCGTCGCATGGTTCTCCTCATGCCTTCTCAACTTTATCGAGGTGTGAGCGATCACTCGACCGTCTTGGATCAAGACTCCACCTAAGCCTTCCTTGGACACATCAGTGCATACCAAGAAGTTCACGTCCATGTCAGGGACCTTCAGTATCGGTGATGTTGTCAACAACCCCTTGAGCCTCTGAAATGCTTCTGCGTATTTCTCGATCCAAACAAACTTCTTGTTCTTCTTCTGCAATTCTGTAATCGAATTTTACATCCTTGAGAAACCCTCGACGAACTGTCGATAGTATCTCGCTAAACCCATGAAGATACACACTTCGATGACCTTCGTCGGTGTCATCCATTCCATATTAGCCTTGACCCTTGCTGGATCCATGGCGATACCTTCGTTAGTGATGACATGCCCTAAGTAGTGAATATTCGATTGATAAAAACGATCATTTAGACAATTTCCCATACAATTTATTCTATCGCAGACACTGTAGTACCAAGAGTGAGTGCTCATCATGCTCCTCCATCGTATGAGAGTAAATCAAAGTATCTTCAATGAATTCTTGGATGAACTTGTCCAAGTATTCTCGGAACACCCCGTTCAACAAACTCATAAATACCCCATGGGCGTTTGTGAGTCCAAAAGGTAAAACAATAAACTCATAATGTCTAAACCTCAACATAAGAGAGGTCTTAGGGGCGTCATCCTCCTTGATCCATAACTAGTGACACCTTGATCACAAGTCGATCTTTGAAAGCATCATCACGCCTTTCATCTGATCAAATAGATCATCAATACTTGGCAATGGATATTGATTCTTGATCGCTGCCTTGTTCAATTGACGATAGTCAATGCAGAGTCTCCATGACCCATCCTTCTTTCATATGAAGATAATAGGCACACCCCATGGTGACACACTTGGACGTATAAGTCACAGGTCCAACAACCCCTTAAGTTGCATTCTCAACTCCTGCAACTCCGAGGATGACATCCGATAAGGCATTCTTGCTATCGGTTCAGTCCCCAATTTTAGGTCTATGGTAAATTCCAATTCCCTCTCGGGTGACATCCCAGATAACGCCTCAGGGAAGACGTTCGCAAACTCTCTCACCACTGGAAGGTGTTCTAGACCTTCTGCTACTCCCTTCTCGTTTAACACAAGGATTGTGCAAGCTCTTTTGTAGTTGTAAGGAAGATATGAACCTCAGGGAAACTCCCTGGTTCCGACCTACAATCACGCATCTCTCTCCCTCATCATCAACCAAAAAAACTGTTTCATTTTACAATTGAGTATCACCTCATGCGATTCCAAATAGTCCATACTGATCATGACGTCATAAGATCCTAATATCGTGACGTATATGTTGGCCCTAGTGACAAACTCTCCCAGGTTAAGGCTACAACCTGTAACCTTCCCTCCAACCTTTTTATTGGCTCACAAAGCCATTTCTACAAAGATAAACTCATCATGTTCGACTTCCTTTACCTTAATTCTTTTTAGTGCTGCACCAGAAATGAAACTCTCAGTAGCACCGAGATCTATAAAAAATACTCAGAGTCTGGTCAATGACGGTACTTGACATCTCGAGCACAGTCGATTGGTTCTCTACCTGGCGGTTATTCACCACTACATGAATCCGATGGGCCTTGGCCAAATCTCCCACGGTAGTGGGTCCAGATGATCTCTATGTTCTAGTCCTCTCCACTCAGCAGTATCGTTGGTAATGTGGCTCCCCACATTCCAGCACACCTTCTTCGGTCCAACATTCTTGGTACTCGAAGTAGAAGATGAATCCTAACATTAAGGCCAAACACAACTTGTTGACCTTAAGTTTCTCGGTAATTTGATGCGGAGCATACCAAAGCAACTCCAAAAATGAGCCTTGTACTCGGGCACCGTGCGACCGCCCTGTCGCAAGGTGTTTAACTCGATGAGTTGACACTCAACGAATTCCTTAGAAAGATACCTCACTCAGAACTGTTTCTCTAACAATTCCCAAGACATGTTTTTGACAACCATGTTCAAAGTGGCAGGAGAGTCTTCCACCATAGAAGAGTGCTCCTCTTCAGTTGAAAGACGACCACGCGAACCTTCCTTTTGGAGGTATAGTCGTGAAGTGCAAAGCACATCTCCATATTCACCAACCATGCCTCGTCGGCTACACCATCTGGGGGACTAAAGAACTCAAGAAATTAACCTTCTCGAGTTCGTAGTGAATACTAATGGTACTGGTTGGGTGCTTTGTGGACCCTCAAGGGTACAGGCGCCCTGGCCTCATCTCAATACAGATGGTGAATCAAGGCCTCTGACAATCTCTAGAAGGACCTTGTCAGACCATCATCATCCCTTACAACAATTGCATACAACCCAAGAGCTTGTTCCTCCCTATTGGGGGTTAGACTCTTAGGGCGCAGGCACTTCTGGAGGCTTCACACCTCCTTCCACGACACCACGTTGCGAACCTCTATGGTCCCCTTTAATCAAGATCACCGCATGGACACATGAAAGTTTTAAATAACGATAGGTTATCACTCAAGGGTTTATGGCAGTGGAAGGCATGGTGATCCACAGTCGCAGGGTTGAACCCACTTTGATACCATATGTAATGACCCCTATCGTTACGACTACAAGCGACGCAACCAAGTGCGATTTTTTGTTTTGTTTTAAGTAGGAAGGCAATCAAAGACAACAGATAATCAACACAACTTGACGACGAACACAACTTACGCATTCAGGCAACATACAACCAACAACCCAACACATTAGCACATCATGCAACTAGACGAACATGTGACACAATAGACAATACAATGACGACCCGCCCGACACAAGAAAGACAAGGCCTGCAAGCTAAAGGACAACATCCAAAATCCTGACACAACGACCTCAATGAACAGTAACTAGAAACCTCTATGTCACGCAAAACCAAACTCCTTAAGGTGTTACAAAACCAAGCACCAACATTAATTACAATGAACAATGCCCACATTGGGAAGCACAAACTCCGCCTAGGTTATCATTCACCTCTATCCATCAGGGCGCGCAATGATCCCCTCATCAGAAATCATGTCGTCACCAGGTGATAGGCATGACAACAACCCTGGTGCAACATAACATATCTAGACTAATAACCCAAGAAAAATCCAACGTGCTAGGAGACCGAATTAACAGACAAAAACATGAAGACTCTACCCACGCGCCCAAGAAACAAGTCAACAAGACGCAAGGTGACATCACTCAAAATTAGAATGCGCAACTGAACGAAGGATCTTTGATTCCTACAAGGAAACCTGGGTGTTGAAACGACTATGACCGATCCCCCTTTACAGCTCGACTTAAGGCACCAGGTACATCGTAGCCAATTAACTGTTAAACTATTAATTGTTTTGGATAAGAAAACTATTAATCCCTCGACCATTAATTTTGCACAAGGTATTAAACTATTACACCAATGAACCATTAGGTCTACAAATCTTATTAATTCAACATTGATAACTTTGTCTAACAATAATCCTATTATGTTTAACAAAAATCAAATAAATCTTAAAACTTTTACAACAGTTAATACTAATAAAAAATCATTATTTTCTATAACAATCTACTTTTATTTTCCTCAAAGTTCAAATCACCTTAAAGGATAAGTTAGTTAAAGAAATTAAGTGTATGTAAAATATGGATTAAAAGTTCCATTACAAAGAAGGTTTATGTGAAGTTTGATCACTTGAAAAAGCAACATTATTTCACTATCTAACGATTATATGTTATTTCTGCCTAATAACATAAGATAATGTTGTCTACCAAAGACTGGTATCATTGTCTATTCACCACATGATATTGTTTCTATTAAAAATCACAGTAAACCATCCATAATATGGTCTATTAAATAAAACATTATCTAACATGTGTAGTTGTCTAACCCATCAATATCTAGTCACATATAATATGTTGTCATGCAACAACAAGTGCTAAAAACGCAGAAATACCAAAGATTGACACATTGTCCCTTCTCAAGGAATAACAAAATCGTCGTCCAGGTATATATCGTTGCCTTTCCAAATGCAGAGGTAACGTTGCCTGACCAAACACAGAGACACTGTTGTCTCTCCATTATATAATCGTAGAGTAAAAAATGTCATAGTTGTCTATTTAAATTTATGATGAAGCTATCTATCATATATATATGATAATGTTGTCATGTATTTTTGTCTATAGATTAACATCACTGATTTAAAATGATATTCAATAATGTTGTCTGTATATTAACATCGCTGATTTAAAATGATATTCAATAATGTTGTCATTAACCTGTAAAACGTTGTCATAAACATTAAATTCGTTGTGTAAAAACAAAGATATGTTTTTTGTATAATATATAGATTTACTATGCATTATTTAGATATAGATTTGTTGTATAGCGAATGTATAGATTCGTTGTCGTTCAAGTAATAGCATTGTCTATTAAAATTTTGTCCCAACTATATAAATTCGTTGTCACTCAAATCGCTACAATCTGCTATTGATAAAATCGTTGTCAATATGATATTAGCTAACTATCTAGAGAATCGTTGTCAAATGTTATCAGCTGACTATCTAATTAAATCGTTGTCAATATGCTAAGTGAATAACAATAAGATACCGTTGTGCACATATATTGTTTCATATGCCATGATACTCCAGCGTATATGCCAGGCAAGAACTATACACTATACCATTAAGATCATTGTGTATAAGCCACAAAAATCACAGCGTATCTACTAGACCAGATCTATACACTATACACTTTACCATTAAGAATCGTTGGGTACATATATCGTTGTGTATATGCCAGACAAAATCTATAACCTATACACTATGCCATTAAGATTATTATTATTACAATTGTTGTCATAATGAATATAAACTCATTGTGATATATCATTACAAAAAACGCCCAGACATTAAAAACGCCCATACATTTAAAATGCCCAAACATTTAAAAATGCCCAGACATTTAAAACGTCGAGACATTTAAATCGCTATGTTTTATCATTAAGAAATACCCAAACATTTAAAAACACCCAGACATTTAAATCATTGTATGTTAACATAACAAATCGTTGGGTTTAACATAAAAATCATTGTCAATAAAAAGGTAAATTCGCAGGCCAATTAAAAGGCTAAATTTGCAGCCAATAGATGGGTAAATCCGCACTCTAATACTGATAATATTTCTCAGTCTAATAATAATAAGAAATACAACAATTTACAATGGAGGGTAAAAATTGAGTAAAACCAAATGCAATTCTATGTAAAAACGAACACAAATGCTAAGAGAAAATGCTATGTGAAAACATAATAGTTCTCAAGTAAAATCGTTGTGGGAAGGCCACGAAACTCATAGGGGAAAAGCTGGGTAAATCGCCCAAAAATTGCAGTGTGAAGGCTGAATGAAGACTCCAAGAAAAATCAGAGATATTATACACAGGATAATGCAGCAGAAATCAACCACCAGAAAATGCAAATGTAATCAATCACAAGAAAGCGCAGAGGTACTCAATCATAAGAAGGTGCAAGGAGGAATCATTTCGCCATGAATCAATCAAATGTAGAGATAAGTAAGGGATACATAGTTGGGGAAAAAATTACTTTCGTTCATCATCCATGCACAAAAAAGCAGGGCATTAGAATCTATAGGTATTTAAACACCGAAGTGACGACCGTCGATTCGACTCCTGGTCGATTTCTCAGGCATGGACTAATGACCTAGGGATAAGGGCGGAAGATAAAGCACAATCTCTTCATAATAATCAATGAAAACCACACAAATAAGTCAATGAAATCAAAAGTTGGGTTTGCCAAAGGAAATCCATTCAGATAACAACAAGCAAGGGCATTACAATACAAAAATTGGATGGAGCGCATGGAAATGAAATCTTAACATAACAACACAATCTTAAAAAGGGGATTACAATACAATACAAAATAACATTGTATTAAGCGGAAGCTAGACGAAGTGCATGGAAATGAAATCTTAATCGAGAACAGAGAAGTAACATGAGTAAATTCAATTTCATTTCAAGTAACAATTAAATCGACGTACCTTAGCCAAACGCGACTGCTCAGTAGTTTCTGTCCCGCGCATGTTCTGTCCAGTTTCCGCTTGTCGACCGATGTGACCTCACAGGTACCTCCCATCCAACGTTAGGGGTACTCTTCTTCCCCTTGAGCCCCCCGAGCTGCAAAGGGGTGATGCACACTATACCATAGAAAAAATAGCACCCAACTCTCCTCACAAGGTCGAGCTACCACTCGTTATCCAATCTAGATATCCCAACTCCCACAAGATAAGTCCAGTCAAGACAAAAATTCAGCAGCGTAACGTTACGCATAAAGATGAGATCCATACTCCCCCTCCTCCATCCTCTTTATAGAGTTTTTAAGTGATTTCTTTCCCAAATTATCATTTAATTTCTTTTTCATTAATTAAATCAGAAAAAACCTCCCTCGTACACATGTCACCCATCTCCCTAGTTGCACCAGAAAATTAATTTCATTAATTATTTAATTATTCCTATTTCCCTCACCCACCTAAAATCATTCCTAAAAATGCTCCTTGGTGTCCCAATATTCCCTTACAAATCTTAAATGACTTATGCCTTACTAAATTCCTAGTTGAGTTCAAAAATAGCAAGCTCCCAAGGCAAGATTTCTTACTATGTTAGACATTCAACTTTTTCTTTATGTTTCCCCTTTTCCCCTTAGTTTTCTGTTTCTTTTAAGTTTTCCTCTTTTCCCCTTTTAACTAAAACTCAAATTAGAAAGTGTAGAAAAACAACCATTTACCCCTGTTTCTTTTTAATTAAAAATTAAATTAGCATATGTAGATAAAATAATCATTTCCCTTTTTTAAATTTTAATCCCCCATTATAATTTGATTCTAATAATTTAATTGAATTTCTTACCCCCTTCTTGTTACATGTTTAATTACGATTATTATTTTTGACCACATGTGTTACTTAGACCTAGATTTTAATTTCACTAGGATGGACGACATTTTTTATTAGGGAAATTATTTTTAAATCTTACTTATCACATCATTTATTTTAAGGTCGACTAGGTTTATTCACTTACCCGTTGAAATTGCGACATGCCCTTCAAGACACACTTGGTGCTCCAAGGGTGTAAGTCGTCTTTTTTTTTTTTCCTTATGTGACGTGCCCTTCAGGATGCACTACATGCTCCAAGGGTGCCACTCACCTCTTTTCATTTTCCTTGCATGACGTGCCCTTCAGGATGCACTACGTGCTCCAAGGATACCACTCGCCTCTTGACTGACTTGGTAGACATAAAAAAACCATGGAGTCAATACTCCACTAGGTGATCTTGTAGGAGACTAAGGGACTCTAAGGAATAAGGCCCCTTCATTATTGTGCGCCCCTTAGAATCATCGTGAGTGATTGTCACAGTATGCCCTCATGGCATCGTGGGTCTTCTCGAACTAGGTAATCGTTAACCTACAGTTCGAGCCACGATAAGAGTGCTAGTAGGCTGTGGGAGGCCTGTTGTCCACACCTCTCCCTCAAGTATCTAGTTGTATTGCATAGCCCCTCTACTCCACATGTGAGTCTGGTCGACAAGCTATCATCAGCCTGCATCATCAATGAATCATGTGAGCAAATAATCAATCATCATAACATTTAATTATATGTACATATGTCACATCAACAATATTCAACCCAACAGTCCACTCCCTGACTCAATGTGGAGTCCAAGGGGTTTCATTGTTGCCTCAGCATCCTCAAGGTCCAAAGTCGTGCACACTTAGGATAACCCAGTCAATAACACCTATCTATGTCGATACAACAAAATAACATATCACCATATCCATAATGCCTCATAATCATAATCAAACAACCAATAGTATAATAATCTGGATCACCTGCAAGTAAGTGTCCTCAAAGAATAAGTTCGCTCAGTGCGCACAAGAGCGAGATGTTACAATTTAAAAGGAAAATTTATTCTTTCCATTTCAAATAAACAAAATTTATTTGAATGAATGCTCTAAATTTAACCAAAGAAATTCAAGAAATGGTGGTGTAAATCTTTCCCTATATATGAAAGTTAGGGAATTGAAAAGATATATAGGCATACAAGCTTCACATTTAAGGCAAATTGGTTAGCCATCATAGTGCCCAAAAGTTATGAATTGATGGCAAAGTTTAGGTATAATGACACAAGCTTTACTTTTAAGCAAAGTTGGAGAGCACTCGTTCTGGAGAGAGAAATGATAATGAAATCGAAGACAACTTTATGTGGATATAGCCATTCAAGCTTGGTCATAAAGTCAAATTGGCTCGGAATTATTGTGTCCAAATTATGAATAGATAATGAAATAGAAGACAACGTTATGTGGATATAGCCATCCAAGCTTGGCATAAAGTCAAATTGGGAAAATTTTATTAGTACGGTGACACAAGTTTGACATTTAATGAGTGGGTTCTCACTCATTGTGCATAGATAAAAGAAGTTCATAGATTTTAACAAATAATGTATGACTTAAATTGAAATCAATAATAATTGTTCATTTAATTTATTTATTTTTAAAATAAAAATCAAAATAATAATAATAATGAAAAATATTGAAAAAATAGTAATGTAAATTTTTCACAAAATTATTAAAAATTATAAAGTAATAACAATATTTATAAATATAAATTTCATAAAACTTAAAATTATTTACTTTAATAAATATTTTTGTTTTGAAAATAGGTTATAATTTAATCATTCAATTATTAAAAAGAGTTTATTCATAAAACTTAAAATTATAAATAAATATATTATTAATTACTTTAATAAATATTTTTATTTTTCTTTTAAATATAGGTTGATAATTTAATCATCTAATTATTAAAAAAAATTACTTATTAATAAATAACATAATAATTAGTAGATAATAATCCTTATTAACATCTAACATCAATTAATATATTAATTATATTTAATTTCTTTATACACCAAACATAGATGAAAAGGCAAATCCAAATGAACAAAGTTACAAAAATTATTTGAAAAACTCTCAAAAATAAAAATGTTTTGAAAATAAGTTAATAATTTAATCATCTAATTATTAAAAAGAATTTACTTATTAATAAATCAAATAATAATTAATTGATAATAATCCTTATTAACATTCAACCTTAATTAATATATTAATTATATTTAGTTTATTTATACACTAACCAAAAAAACATGGATGAAAAGACGAATCACAAATGAACAAAATTATAAAAAATATTTTAAAAACTCTAAAAAAAAAATAGAGAAATTAATAAAATTTCTTAGAAAGTAAGAACTTTATTACAATGATGTCAACTATAAGTTTTTCGTTTAAAAGAAAATTAAGTGGCAAAGCATTTAAATGGCCGTGATAAACAAGAAGTTGTTAAACCGTAAAACATAGATGGTTGGGTATTCTTATAATAGATTTACCAAGATAAAATAATTTTATTAATGTTATTTAAAGAAAATTAAGTGGTAAAGTATTTAAATAGTTTATTTTAAAAAGAATTAAGTGGTAAAGTATTTAAATAGTCTATTTAAAGAGAATTAAATGGTAAAGTATTTAAACAGTCTATTTTGATAAACAAGAAATTGTTAAAATGTCAAAATAATGAACCTATCAAGATAAGATAATTTTATTAATGTTATATAGTTAATGAGTAATGGATGTAGGGACCTATCAAGATAAGATAATTTTATTATTTTTAAAGGTGTAAATTTATTGATAATGTACATATTTAATAGGTTTTTAGTGTTTAATCAGTTTTGTATGGACAACATTAAATATTGATGAAATATTCTTAGTCGTCCCAATAAATCAATGGTTGTGATTTCAACCACTAACTTCCTCAATATTATAAAGACATATGTTTACATGTTTATTTTTTACTTTTACTTGATCATATTTAAAATTTACTATGATGGCTAGTGGATTGTCACATTAAGTGATTAACAAAGATTAAAGTTTTGTTAGAGAGTAGAGAGATGTAAATCCTTTTTTTCAATTTTCACCAACCACGAGTTTGTTATTGTGCGTGTAACTCACTCTACCAACTGCCATATTACGTATGCATGTTGGCTGGTCCTTTGGGGGGGTGTCAGAGTCCTTTGTGACAATAAAGAAATAATAAAAAATAGATAATATATTATGTCGCACCTAGACTGAAATTGACCCCTTCAACCTTATTGGCAGAACACCAGAGTCCTACCTCAACTGGGACACTCAACTGGAGACACTTGCTGGTTGGTGGGTCTAGTTAATGCGCCCTACTATATATAACTCGCTCTACCAACTGCCATATTACGTATGCATGTTCGTTGGTCCTTTGGGGGGGTGTCAGAGTCCTTTGTGACAATAAAGAAATAATAAAAAATAGATAATATATTATGTCACACCTAGACCGAAATTGACCCCTTCAACCTCACTGGCAGAACACCGGAGTCCTACCTCAACTGGGACACTCAACTCGAGACACTTGCTGGTTGGTGGGTCTAGTTAATGCGCCCTACTATATATAACTCGCTCTACCAACTGCCATATTATGTATGCATGTTGGCTGGTCCTTTGGGGGGTGTCAGAGTCCTTTGTGACAATAAAGAAATAATAAAAAATAGATAATATATTATGTCGCACCTAGATCGAAATTGACCCCTTCAACCTTATTGGCAGAACACCAGAGTCCTACCTCAACTGGGACACTCCACTAGAGACACTTGCTGGTTAGTGGGTCTAGTTAATGTTATGTAGTCTTTCACCAATCACGAGTTTGTGATTGTGCTAGTTAATGTTATGTAGTCAATGAGTGTAGTCGTGATAATGGACCTACCAAGATAAGCTAACTTTATTAATGTTATGTAGTCAATGTAAAAATACAGATTGGGATAAGCAGTTAATGTTATGTAGTCTTTCACCAATCACGAGTTTGTGATTGTGATAGTTAATGTTATGTAGTCAATGAGTGTAGTCGTGATAATGGACCTACCATAGTAGTCGTGATAGTTAAAGATACAGATTGGGATAAGCCTGGGATAAGCCTCATATTGAGGCAAGAGGCTTCTCAAACATAGGGAAAGAAGGGTTTGAAACTAATAAACTGGATATGCAGTAAGCAAGGTGAATTAATGCTAAGTTTCAACTTAGCATTAATTCCCAAACATTAAATGTTTAATGTCTAAATTCCATAACCCCCTTTGCAATCTCTGGAGGTGGCTTTGGTGTTGGTGTCTCACAGTGGCACTTGGCAGAGTGCTTGGAAATCATTTCTTTGAGCACTTGGTCACTTGCAGGATGTGCACCTCACCAGCCTTTAGATGTTGTCGAAGCTAAGTGAAGTGATGACGGGGAGTGTGATTCATTGATTGTTAATCCGCATGAGAGAAGGCAACAAGCAAAGTTGGAGGATGATAGCCAATACCTTCTACGACCTGGAGCGGGACTTCGTGGAGCATTTTGAGAAGAATTACGACACTTTGAGAACAACAGGTCCCATGCTCCCTCTCGAGGCTTTCTAAGACTGACCCAGAAGAATCAACCCATTGGTTGAAATGGGAGTAAATACAGAATCAGAGGAATGCTTGGACTGGCTCGATGCGCAAGCAAAGGAGTCTGTGCTTTACATTTCTTTCGGCAGTGAGAATTCCATTTCGAGCTCTCAGACTGAGGAGATGGCCATAAGGAAAGCGTTCGGATCTACTTCTGCAACACTGACTTCTGCATCAATGGCTTAATCTTCTAGATCTTCTATTGGAGAATATGTCGGGGAATCTGCTACACTTAATTAAGAATCGTTCAAGACTGCGCGGTTGATTTCTGCGGCCAGTTTTGGATCTCGAATTGGTGAGGATGTAGACTCGAATACTTGTTTTGTTGTTGAAGCTTCCTTCCTCTGTTTCCTTTGTGCTAGGGTGAGAGCTTACTAAAAGCCACTATTAATAGATCCTTTCTCTTCAATCTTGTGCCAAGTATTAATAGCCTTCTACAATTAATTAAGAATCGTTCAAGATTGTGCTTTGGCAGAGTTAAGCTTAGGACTGAATTGAGATACATTGAACTACCTTTCGTGTTGTTTGTACAAGTGATGTTCCAACATTCTTTCTCTTCCTCTAGATTAACTTAGGACGAGATCGATGATAGGATTGAAATCCATACTGGGTCGATAATGACGTAAATCTAAGCACCATAGCTAAAACCCTGTTCAGATTTGCTTCAATGCATTGGTGTCAACTTTCTAGAGTTTTGATGAATATTTTGATCCTCTCTTCCATGGCATGTAGAGCCCGGGTTTGCTCCGAGATCCTTTACAAGTGCCTGGTCCTTTCTTGTGTCTCTACCAGGAATATTTCCTCCCATAACATGTGCCATTGAGCCCACTGGGCTGGTAGGACCACCACATCCTACTTCACTTCTTCCAAACCCTTGTCCATATTCTCCATGTGCATGTGAACCTCCACTAGCTCACACATAGCATAGTGGTGCCCTCTACACTGGGCCATCACTCCTATGCCTGAGATTTTATGGGAACTCCAAAGGCCTATAGCCAAGCTGAGTCTCAGCTCTTCCTTTTGTTGGAGCTCCATGCGCCTCTGGTTATTCCCACATTGACTCGATATGTCCGTCCTTTGGCTCCTTTTCATGCCGCAAGTCGTTGTCCAAACAAATGATGGGAAGGATGGGGGGAAGGGATGGGTTATTGCGACCTCCTTCACATGCTTCAAATGACACATGTCCTGCTTCTTAGCTCCTTATTTAATGTTATTGAGTTACCAATTGTTCCTCGGCAAAATTTCAAGGTGGCGGGGATCTCGCTCGATTGTTTGGACCGCTAGTTTGGGTATCACGTATGTAGTAACGATCTCTTGTTGGGTTCATTGTGGATTTCCCAGAAAGACGTTGTTCTAACCTCCCTCATGCCATGCTAGGATGGTGATAGATAGGTTTGTAGTATACTAGATATAAAATGTATGCAGAACTAAAATAAAATGCTAGTAATGGCAGAATAACATCAATATAACCAGAACATTCACCACAATAACATTGAAATGATATAAGAATAACAACAGAAATAACACTTTGAATTTGAAAGCAATGTTCACGGGCCTCTTCGAGGGGGAAACC
>WSFP011313095.1:0-42651 GCA_009831015.1 Picea engelmannii | reverse complement strand
ATGCAAGAAACAACACATAAAACTTTAGGTACGCACAAAAGAAACACGTGGAATATGATGTCTTGACCATTAAAGGCATTAAAAGGGAGGAAACGACGGTTAAAGACAGATTAATGTTAGGTCATAATGACAACATGTAGCCATAATTGGAAACAAACATTGGGAATCATGACAGATTGGCAGTACGAGGTACAAATCCAATGGAAGATATGGCAATAAAGAAATAATAAATTAAGGATTCATCACACAACTAGCTAATTAGATAGTTAATTTAGGCACAAATTGACATGGACAACTGGCAAAGATACACAAAATTTGTGAAAGGTTGATAATCATTGGTTATTGTCACTAAGAGTTGCATGTGAGTAACAAAGAGCCGAGAAAAACCACGGAGCCAAAGCAAATTTTCATTGGTAACCAGGTTACAAAAATGTCACCACCAAAAGAAACAGTGTATGTGCCAAAGAAATTTCAAATAAGAGAAAAACCAGTAGAACCAGAGGTTGAGGAGACTCCAGGAGCATCATCATCGGAGTTGACATTTCTCTGAGACTACATCCCACCAAGGAAGAACAATGCCCCACCAGTAACATTGCAGAAGACTCACTACTATGATTTGGTGACGCTATACATCCCATAAGGGGTCATCATGGATGAAGACATGCTAGGGAGGATGTCGCAACTCAAATATCCATATGATGATATTATAGACGTGGAGACATTCCATGAACTTGCATCGCACCACTAATTAGAGATGAGGACATATCCAACAACAAACCATATCATACTTTTGCTAAAGTTATGGACAAGAGGACTGGAGCGAGCATGAATGCTAAACTTGTTCGACATCCATCATTTTGGTCGGAGCAACGAAGTAAATGCATGCATCAAGTTTCTCTTAACTTGTGTGCATGGAGGATATTTTTGGCTAGACAAAACAATTTCAATAGATATAGACTTTATTTCAAGGATCACAGGATTACCAACATAGGGACAAGATCCAAACTCGTTGTTTGAAGACAAGAAAACTGATAGGACTCTATCAGAGACCATGAGGTAAAAATTCCATATATTTCGAGGGGTGCACGGGTTGGATGTGTCGAGTATATGTGACCCAACCGTAAGTCTTGCAACATAGGTGTTGGGCCATGGAATTGTCATCCTTTTACATCCTCTTTCCATATTTTAATCCCTTCTTGCTTATCCATAACCTCGTATTAATGTTTATTAATCCATTTTAATGTTTATATGCAGGATTTAGAACCAAGTTCTTTTCCATTGCATTTATTTAGTATTTCATATAAATTACAGTTAAATATTAGAGAGGTAACTAGTTGTCACTATTGTTACTCCTACAAATGAAGATTCATGATGTGGGTTCTTAATATTTATTGCATGAGGATTTATTGAGTCAAAATATGCTTATCCTCAAAATATCTCAACAACCCAAATCGTACTTTTTGAGAAATCAAGTTTTCACGATTTGTTGCAACTCCTATTTGTTGTTACTTCTACATCATCACTATTGTTACTCCTATAACTAAATATCTACGAATTGGGTCCTTGAAAATTTTCAAATGAGGCATTATTAAGTCAATATAAGTCTATCCTCAAAATATATCAACAACCCAAATCGTACTTTTTGAGAAATCAAGTTTTCACAATTTGTTGCAACTTGTTGCAACTCTGAACAATGTTGCAACTCCCAGCTCCCGTGTTGCAACTCTTAATAGGTCCGCAACTCTTATGATGCAACTCGCCCAAGGAACCTTGAGCCGTTGGAGCCATGATCCAACACTGAAAAGCTCAATCCATCGGAACTGTGAGCCATGATGTCACATATTTTTCATTTATGGATTTATGCAACAATAATACTATTCCAAGAAAAATCAAAGATATGGAGTTAATTTTGCAATTCCAAGACAAAATATTGGTATGAGTGGTTGACCAAGAATCTTGGAATTCTTGGGAAAAAGATCTTGGAGTTATTTATTCTTTGATAATTGTTAACAAAAGATCGTGAAATTCTTGAGCAAAATATCTTGTAGTTATTTATTATTTGATAATTTTTAGAAAAAGATCTTTAAAGTTATTTATTAATTGCTAATTTTTAGCAAGGATCATGGAAACTATTCATTATTTAGGAAATTATTGTAACCACTATGGATTTATTAATTTCATAAGTGGATTTATTTAGATATTTGTTATTTCTAGTTTCCATTGAATTTATGTATACAAGAGACGACTCTCTCCATTATTCGAGGACTCTTAGAGCAATGTCCAAATGGAAATGGAATAATTCAATGAGTTTTTATTTTAATTTTTGTTTTATAATTTCTGTGGTCTGTGATTTAATTAGTTCGTTTGATCGATTTGCTTTGCATGTTTGCAAAATATTGATTTATTTTTATTAGATTTTAATTAATCCATTCAATTTATTTCTCTTGCATAATTGTAATGGATTGATTTATTTCAATTAGCTTAGCTAATTTAATTAATTTATGTTGTGATTGTTGATGTAGAATAACATCAACACATTATTCTATGGAGGCAGGGCCCACTCCAATATAATAGAGTTTTGTGTAGCTTAGATGGTTTCCTTCATTTCGTGTTGTGTAATTTCATTATGAATTCACGTAGGATTTATTTTATTTAATTATGTAACTAGTTTATTGATTCAATTTGTTCATATAATTAGATTACTCATGTGAGGTTGTGTTTATTTATGTAACTGAGTATTCACATTGGATTTCATTTATTCATTTATTTCTAATAAATGCATTCTAGATTGGGTTGCATTCTTATATGTTGTTGAATAATTGTGCTTAATCCAATAACTATACTTTTTAGTCTAGGTAATGACATGGATCATCTTGGAAAGGATTAGGCTCTGATTTCAAGGAGTTAATGAATTTCTTTTCCAGCAAGTAGTTAATCAATTTCCTTTCAACTTGTGTGATTTATTTTCAACAAGTGTGGTGTGAAATTCAATTTCTGCAAAAGTGATTTAGAGTTTCAATTCTATAATCAATTTTACTACACATAACTAGGGTTTATTCAAGAGACATTTGAGTCATTCTCCTGATACCTATGCAGCTTATGTGTTTCTTTTCTACGAGTGTGATTTAATTTCCTGCAAGAGTTATTTAGATTAGATATCCTCATGTATTGTGTGTTCCTAGCCAATCCTTGTAGGTGGTTGATAGTAGGGGACTGGCACAATCCACCACTTACCAATCCCCACAGGTGATTGGAAGCAGCGAGCTGAGGATCCCACCACTTCCTAAGTGATTTACTTTCCTATCAATATGCTTTCATTTCTGCAATGTCTGCACATGTTGATTTTTGTAGAACCTTTCCATAGCCTGAGAATTGTCTATACTCCAACCACAAATGTAATCATTGATACTATGACTACAACACATAGAAAGAATAGTTGTTCTTGCATATATAGTGCATGACAATTCACAAGTTCCATACAAGCCCCAGATTGATAATTAAATTCACATTCTTTCTAACTATCTTCTTGAGAAATTAGGAAGGTGATTAAAAGACCCAACATTTTTTGCGTCATTGTCAGAGAACTTTCAATGATGCAATGTTCTTTCTAATATCCATTTCGTTTGATTTTTTTTTTTTTTATAAGTGGGCATTTAGAACATTTTGGCATGTGTTTCCTTTCATCTTGGGAGGTATGTTTATTTTTTTAGATTGTATAATAAAAGGAAAATAACTCCAAAAAACACCGAGTGCAGTAAGAGTCAATCATCGTACTAATCTCCTTTTCATGTTGGAAAGTAGGTTACAGGTGCTATCATGACTTCTACAACACTGGTTGCATTTTTCGTAACATTGGTTGTGATGCTGCAACACCAGTGGTTGAATACCAACGATTAACCATAGCTACAACTCGGATTACGGTGGACTCATGTCATTGTTTTTTGTTGTTATTACACCAGCTAGGACAGTGATGGATGCATCAAATTCTTAAGGAAGTTGGCAAGAGGAAGAAGGCATTGGTGAATGAGAATTTTAATGAGGAAGGTACAAGGGGAAGTAGAATCCTTCAATCTTGATGATCAGGTATGAGGTTAATTTCCATTAATTTTATGTAGCATCTTAGGTTGTTGAATCTTTAGTTGTATTTCATTATTTATCCATCTTACTCCTTACCTCTTTTCATCACTTCTCTTTACCTTTTTATCCTATATTTTCTTCCTTTCCCTAATCATATACTCTCCATCTCTTCCCTTGTTTTCTTTCTCTTAAGATCCCTTCTTCCATCTTATCTCTTCTTCCCCTCTTGCTTCTCTTTCCTCTTCTTTTTGTTTCTTATTAATTGTTACCCATACCACCTCTTTTCTCCTCTCCCTTTTTATCATTTCCTCATTATATTCTTTATCTCACCCTCTTCGTATCATTTACCTCTTCTTCTATTCATTAAACAATAATTCTTCATGTATACCCTTTTTGAAACCCTTGATTCTCCATTAATTACTTTTTCCCACACAGTCTCCTTGATCTCAGGTATAATGTCAAATCCACACTACTCGATGGCTTAGTGATGGTAATATGTTTTTTCAATTAAAATTTCAAATACATCCTCATACAAAAATCATAATTTCATTGTGGCCATTATTTCATGGGTAGTGAGACACTCCATGGACTCTCTTGGATCCTCATGGTGGTTATGTCAAGATCTCACTATACCAATTTAATATTTGAGTTAAAGGGGAATTTCTTAGAATTGCACGATGTTTATGTCAAGATTCCATTACTCTCTTGACACATGTTGACTAAATGTTTGATTTTTCTCTCATTCTTGACTAAGGTGTTGTTTTTGCATTTTTCCCCGGATCTTGTATAGGTCATATCACACAAACGAGGCACTAGATACTTGAAATATTTGGCATGTGAATTTATTCAATCGAAAAATATATGCCTATAAATATTCACACCTTTTCATATCACCATTTTGGAGCTATCACTTATTTCTTGAATTTTATAGCATTTTGGCTTCATAAATTCACTGAAACCACAGTTGGGACAGTCCCATTGTTGGGGGTCATATGGGGTAATTTTTAATACCTGTTTCTATCAAAAATATATTTTATAATATAGTTTCTATCCCAATTGGAATCACTCAATTTGGATCTCAAATGAAAATGTTATGACCAAAACATTGACCGAGTGTAGAGTAGGCAGCTTAGGGACAAAGTTGGAACAATCACTTTTTGGATGCATAAATAGATAAATATTGAAAAAAAAATTCTAATATATATTATCCTATGCATATAGTTTACAACACAATTGGAATCACACAATTTTTATATCATATGAGGAATTTAAGCCCAAAATACTAACTTCTTATCCTAAATTTGCACTCCTAAAACTTTGTTTTTCAAGTTATTCATTAGAATATTTGAACCATCAAATATTCCTTTATTAAAAAAAAAATTATAATGGAGATACCTACATGAATATAATTTAATCTCCAATTTTAATAAATTCAATCCAACATTAAACGAAAAAGTTGTACTTGATTTAGTGACTGTTGGTCTAGGCAAGAATTCGAAAACAACTCTATCTTGTAGGTTGTTCTTAAGAAGATTTGGCATATCACCTTAAGAAATTTTTAAAACCTATTTCTATTTGAAGTAGACCCATGAATATGTTTTAATTTGACTTTTGAATCACTCAAATTAGACGAAAAATAAAGAATTTATAAATGAAATACTACTAGGTAATCTAAGGCGGTCGCCACTCCTCAGCAAGTACAACATGAAATTTTCTTCATTCATTTTTACTTGGATTTGTTTTATGAGTAAAAACTTGTGGTTTTTTTCATATTTATTATATTAAGAGAGATACATAATATTTCTTCTTCCATGATCTCATGTTTTATTTCAGGTAAGTGCTAATTGTTTTTTTTACAAGTCCTGGGAAGACTAAGGGAGTCAATTCATACACAAGTGATTCTTGAAGACAAAATTTCATGCGAGAAGGGGACATACTATATAGACATCATCCATATCCATGAATAAACCTATCGTTTCCTTAATTATGTTGTTAGAGTGCCACTATATGTCGTTGTTACAATATTACTACATGATGTTGCTACTCTTGCCTTATTGCCACACTGTTGCTCCAACTTGTTCATCAATGTTACAGATGGATTGAAGAACAAGACACATGAAGAATTGATTTAAATATTTTTGAAGACCAAAGTTCCAAAATTCAAGTGTCATTTCCATATTATCCATTGCTATACTAGCCATGCCATTGCTACCAAGGGATCCTTCCAGAAGATCTCATGATCATCATGCCCATTCACCAACACCATGGTATTCTTATACATTTCCTTCCTCTTAGCTCGATGATACATGCATGTTGAAGTTCACAAAGTATCATTTGCTTATCTAGTTATATATGAAAGGTAATTACCTTTACCCAAATATCATTCATATATCCACTACACCTAAACCAAAACTTCAACCTCCACCACTCCATCACTTCCATGATTTTCTGCGCCACCCACCCCTAACCCACATAATAATAAAGATAGCTTAGACCACTTGCATGCCAAGTTTCCTTGTTATCATATCCCTTCCATTAATAAATTTGATGGTAAAAACTTGTCTTAGGTTCCATCAGACCTTGGAATGCTTGAAAACCAACTTGATGGTAGACATTCCTCAGGAATAAAAAATTATGATTGTGAAAACCCTTTGGGCATAGTCAGAGAGATCTTGTTTCAAAACCAGCTTGTTGGCAGACAAGGTTTGCAAATAAAGTGAGAAATAAATGATTCCATCCAAGGTGCTCTCTAAATAAATATTTCGATGTCACTTTATGAATAATGATTTTCAATATCCATTACTACATCATAAGCCTATTCCATATCTACATTGTGCTACATGTTCTAATCTCCACATTGTTCTTCCTTGTAAATTTCTACATCATTGTGGGCCATATTAGATCAGGATGTTGCTACAAACGTTATGGACTTCATAGGTAGGTGCAAGTATGCTTCTTTCTCTTTTCTTTAATAATGATTCATTAGATTATATGGATTTGTATTTAGAAAATCACTTAGGTCTCTGTCCCACTTCCTCGTCTTTTTCCATTTCTCATGGGTGGGAAATATATTTAGTTTGGGGGAGGGGACATTTTCCATGGATTTACCTATATTGACAATGATGTTATCACTCTTTCCCATCCATCACCATTCTTTTTCATTCCAAGACCTCCCTTGTTCCATGTGACCCATGGCATCATCTTCAAAAACCTTGTTGAAGGGATAAAATGATACAATTGTTGTTGCAAAAGACACTGTTGTTGTTACACAAGAACCAATAGTAATAAAAAAAACCTAATGTTTCCACACAAGAACCAAAAATAAAATACCTTGTTGTTGCCACACAAGAACCAACAGTAAGGGAAAATAAGGCCTTGTTGCTTCCACACAAGAACTAGTAGTAAAGGATCTTGTTGTTGCCACAAAAGAACCAACAGTAAAAAGAAAAGGTATTTTTATTGCTCCACAAAAACAAACAACAGAAGAAGATAACACATTTGTCATAGAATATGCATGAGGACATGTTGTGTATTCAGTTTGGGGGAGATCTGGGTTGCTTTTCACTCTGTGGGATCTCACAGTGGACAAATGGGATCAGGCTTCCAAGGACAAGCAAAACATGTTCATGGTAATTTCTCAATATTCACTTATTCACATTTTTTATGTAAAAATGGAATTGATGATATCTTGTAAACTGTGATGTGGGTTTTTACGAAATTTAGAGGAGAGAAGCACTATAGTTGGATGAACAAACTCAATAAATTTCTCACTAACCCAGTTCATATTTTTTCAAATATTAAGAATCATCTCCTTCTTCCATTTTTCCTATATCTCGAGATCTGTACATTAGATGGCTCTGATTTTTGGTGTGGAGAAGCATTGGAATAGTAAAAATATTCCTACAAAATTTCTTCGAAACCCAGTTTGTATTTTGTGATAAAATGGTTTTAAAATCTTCTTGCAACTCATTCCCTGCTAAAACACATTTTGTTGCAACTTGTTGCAACTTGTTCCCTACTAAAACACATTTTTTTGCAACTCATTCCCTACTAAAACACATTTTGTTGCAACTCGTTGCAACTCATTCCCTACTAAAGCACATTTTGTTGCAACTCATTCCCTGCTAAAACACATTTTGTTGCAACTCGTTCCTTGTTGAAATCCATATTTTTGCAACTCGTTATTTGTTGAAACATTTTGATGCAACTTGGTGAAACTCCACCAAAATTGCTAAAAATCCCTTGATGGATACCTTTTGAATCCATTATTTGAAGAATTTTCAAGGTAAAAGTGTTATATTCTATCAACACCATCAATTGGGAAATCAAAGCAGTTTTGGTTACTGTGCATTGAAAAATGGAAGCAACATTCAACTTGGTTGGGTTTCATGAGGACATGCAACATCCTTAGTTTGGGGGGTGGACTACTGCTCATTTCTTTTTTGGAACAACATTATTTTCTCGTCCTTCCATTTGATATAAAAAAAATTCAGTTTGAGGGAGAAGAAAAATCATCACCTAGAGAGGAATAGGTTGCCCCATAAGAAACTACAGTAGAAGAAGTTTCTATAGAATCCATTCATATATAAAAATATGTCTTCATCCTTAAGTTTGGGTACGTAAAACAACAATTTTCATTTTTCGATGGACAACAATAGTTTTCAACATTAATGACACAATAAATTCCTATTGTTGTTACACAAGAACCAATGATAGGAATTCATGTTATTGTTACACAAGAACCAGTAGTAGGTCACAAAATATCGCCATGTCATGAGTTATGATATACTGTTGTTACTCTTGTTATAACATTGTTGTTGTTATAACTTGGTTGATAAAAGGTATTGGGTTGCATGAGGACATGCAACATATTTAGTTTGAGGGAGATGTTGGGCCATGGAATTTTCATCCTTTTACATTCTCTTTCCCTATTTTTAATCCCTTCTTTCTTACCCATAACCTCATATTAATCCTTATTAATCCATTTTAATGCTTATATGTGGGATTTATAACTAAGGTGTTTTCCATTATATTTCTTTAGTATTTAATATGAATTATATGTTGATGTTTTTGTAGCTTCAGGAGGTATTAACCTCCAATTGTAACCTTTGTACTTAGAATAGAATATTTTGGGAGTAAGAGAACCATTAAACAGATGTGTGAAAATCCTAGAAGAGAAGTCGCCCCAAGGAGAATAATAATAAAGAAATAGAAGGCCCTAGAAAGAGAAGTCGGCCCCACCTGGAAAAGTCACTTGGACAAACTAGTATAAATAAGGAGGTACCTATATCATTTATACACTCTCATTCACTCACTCAGCTAGTGCACAAGTGTAAGGAGAAACAGTTGCAACAAAAGAGTGTGCAATTCTAAGGAGAATCAACTGCAGCAAAAGAAGGTGCAATTCTAGAGAGAGTAATGCAATAGTTGTCGTGGAGTATTCTCAGTCTTTCTGGTATCTCTCTTGTGTGCTTGTCTTGGTAAAGATACGCCTATTTTAGTACATGTACATTCTCTTGGTATTTTTTTTCTATTACACCAGTGGTATTTTTGGTTAGTATTTATCTATTGGTTCTAGAGTGGACTTGCCGGAATCATTCTATCTAAGAAAAGGTTAGTGTGCTCGGGAGTGGCATGTGTAAGTGCCTATGGTTGGGTGACAATGATGTGACATTGTCTATGTTTAAATGAGAATAGAAAAATTTTAACATGGTATCATAGTTGGTTTCCTTCAGAACAGTCTAACCACTGGAAGAAAGATTGTTAGTTTCCCCTATTGGGCCCAGGCCCATCTTGGGGAAAAGGATATTTTTGAAGAGAAAAGCACAAAGTGGGAAAAATACAGTTGGAATGGAAAGCAACACATGGGAGGTAGTCATGCAAGGCGTGCATGAAAGGGAAACCTAACTACATTAGGGTTAGGGTTTTTGCAAGAGATTGTAATGGTTGATAAGCCAAGAATATGTATAAGTAGTACCTAGAAGGTCTAGGGGGGGCACAGAGAAGGAGAGAAATGATAGAGGATGAGAGAGTTCAGAAGTTGTTAGGCTTGTAAGAACTACAACATTTTGTATGCTGGTGAGCTAGAGAAGAGTCAAGCAACTTGATCCCAAGGTTTAGATCGCAGGTTGAGGATCCTGGTGTGATCTAGTCAGACTCATTGGGATTGAGAAGCCTGTGGAGATTGTAAGATCCAAGACTGTAACCATGCACAACGTGATATATTGTTGAGACATAATAAAATATCTTGAGAGACAAATATTTTGTGGATGTAGCCCAGGAGGGGGTGAACCACGGTAGAACATTTGTTATGTGACTGAATGTTATGCATCTCCATTGTTGTTAATAATTAAATGCTAGATAAATGAATGAAGGAACTAGTTAGATCTGATATTTCACGTGCATGAGTAAGAGTGACTGATTAATTAATATGTTAGACTAAATAAATAAATATCACAAGTTACAACCATAGATCCCCACTTATTCACAGGCTACAAGTGTCTGAGTATTACTACCACCCATAGAACTATCTCGGGTGAGACTACACAGTGCACCCTATGTATTGTGTTGCCTTATTTTTTACAAGGGGGTTCGATATTTTTAGAGGGATTTTGTTGGAAGCTTGTTAAATCTGAACCTGGGTAAACTTATGACAGTAAGGTAAGATCAGAGTATATAAATTACTAGCCAATAAATGGTTTTGTTTCTGGTTGGAACAAAATGGGATTGAGTGAATAAGATCTGTTGAATAAGCGTAAAAAGAATGTCATATCTGGCAACAAAAAATTAAAAGAATGATAATATAAAATGGGATGTTGAGACCGTGGAACCCAATGAAGGTAGAGTTCAAGAGTTGGTTGAAAACAAAGGAGCTGGAAAAGTACATATTCAACGAATTGCATGAAGTATTTCTCTTTGATTTCCCGCATGTGTTGCAGGAGTGGATATTGAGGTTGAAAGAAAACCATACTGCAAATCAAATCAGACAACTAGAGTGGAATCATATGGAGATCTCGTAGTTACAACAAGTTGACAATAAATTTACGCGTGCAGTAGATTTCTGGTTAGACAACATTGTTGCAGGATTTATCATAGAATTTGCAGCAGATACTACAAATTCTTACAACACATGAGAGCAAGAGTTCATGAAGGGACCTCAAGTTAGGTATCTTGGATCGTTATATACTCCCATTAAGATGTTACTGTATAAAAAAGGTGTAATTACAATGACCCCAAATAGCTAAACTTCCCTGCGTGCATGGTGGAAGGGAGAAGCACTGACAAGAGACGGAGAAATGGAGGAATAAATGGATAGAGGAAATAAGGAGGAGGCCTTGGATCCAATCATGATGGAGGAATACAATATCAAGAAGATCATGGAAACAACTAGAAGAACGTGCAGTGGAGTACAATACCAATATAAGATAACAAGAAGAGATCCATAGCCACAAGGGAAGGCTTGGCAAGTGATGAAGAAGAGGTAGAGGATCTTTGGGATGTGGAGTAGATTGAGGAAATACTGCATGTGAAATGTGAAAGGAAGAAAAGAGGTCCAAGAGAAGGAACATAAGGTAGCACTCTTATCCATATCAATGTCATTCTGGAACCCATAAACCCATGTGTGACTAATACACCAATAAGAACACCACCATTTAGACAACTGAATTTTGGGGGAAGGAAGACAACATGAAGTACATTTAGCCAAGGATAAACAACTAGAGGATCCAGTTCAGGAAGTGGTATCCAAGTATCTACACTACGTGGAGGTAGTAGTTCAACATTCAGGATGGCAAGACATAATCCCACCATCATATTACCAGAATTCAAGGGAGGCATGTTGGAGGGCCCTGAGAAGCACTTGTTCTTCTGTGAAAATATCTGGGAAGAAAAGAATATCACTGATGAGGACACTAAACTTGTGCAGTTATCCATCATGCTAAGAGACCACGCACTGGATTGGTACAAGAGCTTAGTTGCAAATAGTCCACCGAGGACAACCAGAACAATTGTGGATATCAAGAATCTATTGATAAATGAATTCCATAAGCTTAGATTAGAGGATCAATACATGAATGAGATGATAGAGATCAAACATAAACCAGGAGAATATGTGTGGGAGATTGACCATAGATTAAAATGATTGAATGGAAAGCTAAATTATGTCATGATAGATATGTGGCATAGGAATTTGTTTGTCAGTTCACTGCTACCACATTTGAAATACCCTTTGAGACAACAGAAGTTTCAAACTCAAGAAGAGGCTTTGCATGCAACCCTACAACTGGAAGAGAACCAATATCAGAAGACAGATCCATCCATAGAGGATATGAAGGAGGATCTAAAGAAATTAACATTTCAACTAAAATAGAACAGGGGTAAGGACAAAAGAGAATATTTTTGGTGTACCACATGTAGGACAGAAGGACACCACAAGAATAAATTCCCAACATTCGTGTAGTACATGGAAACAGGACTTCCAAACCCTTTTCCATCAAGAGGACTATGGTGTGAGATTTGTAAGACACAGGAGCATGATCCATATCATTGTCCAATGATGCATAAATCGGTGCCTAAGAGTTCATATTGCAACTTTTTCAAGGCAATAGGTCATGATGAAAAAGATTGTAGGAAAATGGAGTTGATGAGGGAACGCACATCAGATACCTATAGGGTGAAAGAAGAGATGATGACAAGGAAAGTTGCACCATAGTTTAACCAAATACTAGCCCCATATAACATTGTTCCACAACAATATAACACCACGCAACCACAGTATAATCTCATGCAATATAACCAGGCGCCCCAGTACAACGCACCACGAGGCAATCAAACTGACTACATAGGTGGAGGACAAGGTAGAGGAGGCTTTGGAAGAGGAATAGGACTGGTGATATGTCATAACTGTCAACAACCAAGACATTATGCAAGAGAATGTCCATGTCCACCTGCGACATGTATATACTGTCGCGCATCAAATCATGACACATAAGATTGTCTGACACTATTGGGAAGATCCAGGAAAAGAGAAATCATAACAATCATAATGTTCAGTGGATTTCTGCAGAAGCAAGGGATGATGTAAGAAATATAAACATAGTTATGTGTGGAGGAGCTAATACAATAGATGACAAGTAAGACAAGATCCATCACAACACCAATGGGTGAAGAAGAATTTCAAACCACAAAATCAGTTTGATGCGCAAAATGAAAAAGGGATATTCAAGCAAGCCAGACAAGAATTCTTGAATCCAGACATTGCATCTACATCAACTGCACAACATACTCAGGATGTACCAACATATGAGATTCCTTCATCGTTGGATCACATTAATGAGGCACAACCTCTAGGACAAGTAAGTACCATAAGGATTTTATGAAATCATGTGTTAAGCTACTAAATGACCAATCATATGTTGAAATTTTGCAAAATATGCTAGAAAGATGTAACTCATAGGTATAGGGGAAATTAGAACATAAAATAGTTATTGCCTTCATACAAGAAGGAGAACAAGCAAGGAATTCAGATTAAATGCTAACATTGGATATTTAAATATGGGGGACATTATACTAGATTTAGGCTCTAAGATGAAAGTGTTACCCAAGAAGACATGGAAATGTATGGGAGAGACCACATTAGGATATTCACCTGTTCAGCTGAAACTATCAAATAAACACAAAGTTCTACCAATTGGAATGCTAAAGGTTGTGACAATAGATCTAGATGGAGTATGCACTAAGGCATACTTTGAAGTGATAGAAAAAGTGGATGGCACAACACCATATCCAACACTGCTTGGACTGGATTGGGCATTCAACAATCAGGCCATAATTAATTTGAAGACGAGGAGCATGACATTTGAGTCGGGAGAGTATATAGTCATTGCACCACTAGGCCAATCAGAAGTAGAAAGGTTTGTAGAGCCCACTTGTTATACCTGGAGGAAATTAACCAATTATACAGAACCACTGTGCGAGAAGAAGATTATGTGAATCCAACTGGAGATGGGGTACTCAGTTGGAGATGTATCACATCATGCGCGTCAAACTTAGATACAGGGTTGGAGAATTGGCAGCAGAGATTACATGAAGTCTCCACAAGAGGATGCACAAGAATAGACCATGCAGTAACATGGGTAGGTACAAAGATAAGAGAACCTCCCAAATTTCATGGGGTGAATGACTTAGAAGAATTCCTAACAAAATACAAAGATGCAATGTTATAAAATAATTGGCTCTTAGATCTGGATATAGCACTCAAGGAAACACCTGCAAGATGGTGGCGTGCGCACAAAGAGATAATCAATGACCGATACCAATGTAAACGGTTACTTCGCATCAGATTTGGCGCAGAATAGGGAAGCAACCAAATACAAAGATATGATGGAAAAGGGACACTAGTAGAACACTTGGAGAAGTGAATAACATTATGGACGATGAAACCACCAGAGGAATGTCCTCATTACTTTATTCATACACTACAAGGAATCCCAGAAAACGGGTATGTGGACCAGGAACTGCATAATGGGCAATATTACAATAGAATTTTACAGTCACTTTCTCATTTGAACATGAGAACCCAAACATAGATTTATCACTCAAACATATCAGAGGGGTAATATTCATTCAAGAACTAGAGGTTGAAATCATAACAAAGTACCAACAACAGAACAAACGGATAGTAAAGGAACTATTGTCATGCTACCATGTGTAGGAAGAAGCACCAAGTGAAGATGACCCATGCAACATTCAGATTACAGAATCTGAAGGTGAAAGAGAGGTGGAAGGTTCACCTCTGGAATCATAAGTGTTTGATGCGCCAATCAAGGTGAAGAAAGTCAAAATTGGAACAACTAAGAATCCCAAAATTGCCATCATTAGAGACTATTGGGATGATAAAACAATAGAAAGCATAACATAGTTACTATGCAAACAACCTTTATAGAGATGAAATGCATATCATGAGAGCTAGGAGAGATGAAGATACCTGTCAAATCTAAGGCTAGATCAGTTAGACAATGACCATATAGACTGAACCCAATATATAAGAAGAAACTAAAAGAAGAAATTGACAGGATGTTGGAGGTTGGAATCATAGAACTAGTGGAGGAATCTGAATGGGTAATCCCTATGGTAGTTTAGGAGAAGAAGAAAGGAGGGATAAGAATATGTGTCGACTTGAGGAAGTTGAATGATGCTTGCCTACATGACCCTTTCCCTACCCCTTTCATAAACAAGGTATTAGAGAATGTAGGAGGCCAGGAATCATACTCATTCATAGATGGATTCTCAGGCTACCATCAGATCAATACAGCCCTATAAGATAGGTACAAGACCACTTTTTCCACAGAATGGGGGTCCTACCAATACACAGTCATGCCTTTTGGACTGAATAATGCACCAACAATATTCTCAAGAGTATTCATAGCCGCATTCAAAGAATTCATCCACCAGTTTTTAGAGGTATATCCGGATGATTGGACAGTCTACAATCTATTTAAATACCATGTAGAGCTATTAATGATAATGTTGGAAAAATGCAGGCAGTGTCAGATATCATTAAATATAAAGAAGTGCATCTTTGGGACACCTTTTGGGATACTATTGGGCCATATATTGTGCAATCAAGGCTTGCTAGTAGACTCTGCCAAGATTGCAGTGATTGTTAATCTACCACCATTGAAATTAGTACGTTGGTTGAGAGCAACATTGGGACACACAAGATACTATAGGAAATTCATAAAAGGGTATGCGTAAATCACTGCACCAATGGAGAAATGGTTGAGAAAAGATAATAAATTTCAGTGGAATGAGGACTATCAGCAAGGATTGGACACTCTAAAAGAGAAAATGGTAACAACACCAATACTAGTATTCCCAGATTGGGAAAATACATTCCATGTGCATGTAGATGCATCAACAATAGCACTTGGAGATATTATAAAGTAGCCAGGAATAGGGGAATTAGACCATCCTATAGAATTTGCAAGTAGAAAATTGTTAGATTCATATAAGAACTACAATACTACAGAAAGGGAAGGCCTAACTATGGTCTATGCACTCCAGAAGTTCAAATATTACTTACTAGAGAAACATTTCAATATGATTACAGATCATTCCAATCTAAAATACCTATTCAATAAGATAGTGTTGGGGGGGAGAATTTGTAGATGGTTACTGTTGTTCCAGGAATTTGACTTTGAAGTGATAGTCAAACTAGGGAAGTTGAATGCAGGACCTGATCACCTATCAAGGATCACTAATGGAGAGGAAACTACAAAATTAGAGGACAACTTCCCCGATGCACAATTATTTTCAGTACAAGTATCTGATGAATATTTTGCTGGCATCATTCAATACTTGAGTACAGGGACCGCACCACAAGAATTCAATACTGCGCAGAAGAAAAATCCGGTACTCTGAGCTGCAGACTATCAATTGATTGCAGGACACTTATATAATATGGGTGCAGATAGAATCTTGAGAAGATGTATACTAGAACATGAAAGACCTAGGATTTTAGTAGAGGCCCATGAGGGAATAGAAAGAGGAAATTATGCAGGAAAAGATACCATGCATAAGGTATTTCCCATAGGAATTTGGTGGTCGACCATTCACAAAGATCCAAACAACTACTGTCAAAGACATGATGTATGTTAGAGGGTTGGTAAACCTAATAGACGGGAAGAGATGCCCCTAAGACCACAAGTAACCTTGCAGGTATTTGAAAAATGGGAAATAAACTTTGTGGGACCAATTAACCCATGAGTAAAGAGGTCAGGAGCAAGGTATATTATTACCACAACATAATACTTAACAATATGGACAAAAGTAGCACCAGTCAAGGATTGCAGCACAAAGACAACAACACACTTCATGTTTGAGCAAGTGATCACTAGATTTGGATGCCCAAGGATATTGATGAGTGACCAAGGCACTCACTTCATTAACAATACTATTAAGGATATGACTAAGGATTTTTAATTCTATCATCAAAAGAGTACACCATATCACCCTCAAGAAAATGGAACAGTGGAATCCTTTAATAAGATCCTAGAGAATGCACTGACAAATATCTGCAATGTCAACATGGATAATTGGGACTTGAAGATACCAGCAGTACTATGGGAATACATGACTACATGCAAAAAGTTTGTAGGTCATACACCATTCAGTTTGGTGTACGGAAAAGAATCAATGGTGCCATTAGAATTTTTGGTACCTATTATGTGCGTAGAAGCGATTAGTAACATGATAGAATGAGGTGCACTACAAGAAAGGCTAAGTCAGTTGATGTTGATGGAAGAAGATAGGATTATAACAGGGTTTCACCAAGAAGTATAGAAATAAAGGGACAAATCTTGGCATGAAAAACATATTAAAAGGAAGTGTTTCAAGGAAGGAGACCTAGTCTTGGTGTATGATAGTAAATTTCTTCAGCACCCAGGAAAATTTAGAGTACATTCATTGGGACCGTATGAAGTGAATACTATCACAGATGGGGGAGTTGTACATTTGAAATATTTAGGAGGTAAATAACTCAGAGGAATGATCAATGGGATTCAATTGAAACTTTATAGGGGCAGTCGACCTCCTAGCACTTAGAAAGTTACGGCGCAGTAAAGAGAGATGTATATAGTAAAAAAAAAAGGGATTTAGCGCGACAAAAAGAGAAAAGTCTACGTGAAACATATTACCAACACACTGCACACCAAGGAAAGCTAACATAGCACAAATCTACCGTTCACTCAAAAATCCCAGTGAGCCAAAAAAAGGACCAATAGTCAGAAAAAGGTGAAAATTTGAAAAATGGTAGTTACAGAAAAAAAGGCGCCAACTGGCGATGTCTATCAAGTTGAATGCCACATAATCTCAAAGCACCTTTGAATTAATCACACCAACTGGTGGCGTCGAGGAAATTGAAAGTGACACACACATGAAGTGCCACTTCATTTAAATCATAGTTCAAGTAGCTTCTTCGAGAAGCTTCATGACACTTTGTATATAAGGGAGGCACGCGGGAAACATAAAGCTTATTGTGAAATTGTGAAATTACAGAGATATAGAGCACACATAGAGGAAAGTGATTTAGCAATAGATATAGGAAGAACCAGTTCGGCAGAAGTCACCATTAACCACTATGGAACCACCCAAGTTCGATGCGCCAAGCCATGCTGACAAGAAATCTCAAAGCCACCATAGAGAACCACAACAAACATAGGAAACTGAACATGAAACTACACAGGCTGCAAAATTTGTCAACTTGGATGAAATTCCCTCACCCCATGTGGAACCAGTAAGCCCCACACCCATGGAGGAGGAATCCCAACCAACAACAACGGTTGGCATGGAACTTGACATGAAGGAAACTGGACAGGGCCAATAGGCTAAGGACATAGTTAATATTCTGCGACCTGCGAACATTGAAGGAGCCTAGAGGGTAAATGGGACAACCCCAACACACACAAAAGTTTTCACGCCAAGACAACCACATAGAGAAGAGCCTATGCAGCAACATGAGGGGCTAGTGGAAGATGTTACCGGCCAGCCAGAAGCTTATGCCGAAGAGATAAAAATAGAGGTTGGAACCTCAATCCAGCCACCAAGATGAAAGGGAAAATATCCGATGGCAAGGTCACTGTGAAAACAGGATGAAAAAACCATAGTCCTACCGCGCATTCTTGAAGGGGTATAGGCCACTCCTAATCTTCTAGGATGCATGGAAATACTGTGCTACTCAGACCATGATGTGGCCAATGTGGATAATTTCCCAGAATTTGCAAGATAGGTCTACCTTGACAACGTAGGTACAGGCCCCTTCGGTGATCCAATTTTGCAACCGAAACAATGGGCAGCCGGATTGGCCAACACCGAAATTCTAAATCTACTAGATATTCCACATTTTGGAAGGGGTGGATATGTACATAATTGCATCAATAAGTTGATGGTAGTCACCCATAGAGGTTTCCTATGGTTGGAAGAGATTGTCTCCATATATGTGGAGCTAATTTCTTTCATCACAAGTCTTCCATCTCAGGGGGAGAGTCTCGCCCAATACCTCGATGAAAAAACGAAGGAGAAGGAGGTTGCAGAGGAGATGAAAAATACGTATGGAACAAAGATAGGGTCACGCAAAATCATCATCAAATGCATCATAGACGCAACAACAAGGTTGGACACCAAACTCATGGCTTGCAAACTGCTCAGGAAGTGTCACAAGGAGGAAGTCCATGTCAGGTTCGTTGCGGCTGCAGCACAGTGAACGTAGGGAATTATGCTCAACTGGGCCCTATACTTATTAAACCTATTCCTTGATGACTGCAAACATGCACAAGACCTAGGAACATAGTTTCATTCCTCCTGGATACTAGTCTTGATCGCATTAATCAGATGAAGGGAGCCCTAGAACACGTATTTTTGTGAGTGAACCAGTCGTTGCCACGCAACATGATACACATTGTTGGGGAGCACATCAAACCCCAAAGTCAAAAGTACCAATGCAAGAATGTTCGCGCGATATTAGAACGAGTTGCAAGAGAGTATTTCCAACACTCGGATAATTACTCCAGAAGTGGTCATGAAATACCGGGACATCGCTAACTTCAAAGAAACCAGGCACATTGTATGGATCCAAGCATGAAGGGATCTCAGAAAAGAGTGGCTACAAATTAGATATTGCATCAAGAAAGAAGATGTAGAGATGGAAATAAGGGATTGGCAAGATGACTGGACAATTCCAGTCCTCACTGAAGAGATGCCTACAGGTACGGAGGTCGACGCAGGGAAAATACAAACACCTTTCGGGGATAAATCTATGCCTAAAAATCCAAATCCAAGTCAGAATCTGGTGCAAAAAAAGAAGGGGGGTGCACCAAAGAAAGTTACACATGATGGAAAAAAGGACACTACCTAAGCACTAAGAGAACTGAAAATAGGGGTTGCGACTACACAAGAAACCCCATCGATTTCCACCTCATAGGAACCAGGCTAGACCAAGAGGCCAATCATACACACTAGGGGTGTGCACAAAAAGGCCAAGGTGCAAAAGCAGCTTCCAGAATATACAATCACTGAGGATGACGCTGACCTTGTGGCCGAAAGAGTCTAGGACCATGCATCTAAGGAGTTTGAAGATTCCCAACACCAAAGAGGTCAAATTCAGGATGAGTTGACTGACATAAGGCAGGTCCTAGAGTATACCAAAGGCACGCAGAGGGTGGACAAGGGAACAGAGTCATTCCCCGCAGCATCAAAAGCAGAAGCCAGGGTTGCGCTGAGCGATAACAATATGATCGAGACCATAGCGCAGGAAAGCCCGACCCTCCACATTATACCCAACATGTTGCGCATGGATGAGATTGTAGCACAAACACCCTTGAAATATCTAGCATAGATAAAGTTGGTAATGGAACAAATACCAACCAAGGAACTGTACAAACGCCAATTCAATGTTGCACAGGAGGTGTAGTCGTGTGCACGAACAAAAGAAAAAGAGTTGCAATATACAAAGGATAGAAAAGATGCATTGGAATTGGTGGTCGAGGAGGTCAAGCTTGAGACCAAAGATGAGAAATATCACACAGATAGGCTTGAGAAGGGAGTGGCTACGGCCTATTACAGAATCCCAAATAGCGTGAAAATATCAAAGCCTACCACAGTGCAGAATATCAATCATATTATGAAAACAATTGAGCAATACCGGCAAGAGATCAAAAACCTTCAGGAACAACTCATTCCTATGACTCCCCTAGAGGTGAAGGAACAAAGGAGGTAAGAAGTTGTAGGACAGATGGATGAAATGAAACGACAAGTCAGCGTAGTTGTGGACTTGTTTGATAGTCTAGCACAACTATGGTAATAACTAGAAGAATATGAACAGTTCCATCACTCGGACCAGGAAGAGGAAAAGATAAGTGTAGCCATCCAGGACCTCAAGAAGAGGCAAAAACAAATGAATATCATTGAGTGACTTAAGGGAGTACAAGACATGAATAAGATGAAAATAGAGCTAATAGTTGTGCAGATGTAGAAGAAGGACCGAAAAGATCAAATGGGACCTCTCCAAGAGCTAGTCGTGGAGATCATTGCATCGTCATAGGAGGAAAAGAAGAACATGGTGAAAACACAGGCAGAGTGTGCAAAATTGATCTGGGAGGAGATCACAGTGCAAGTGTTAGATGCGCTCACAGAAAAGGTTGTGTAGGCTCAAATACAAGGAAGGGAACTTGTAGACAAGTTCCACACTCTAGCAGGATTTGTTGAAGAAGCGCGCACAACCTAGGTGGCTCTGGATGAGCCACATGTCATTGTTGGGGGCCTGTTGGGAGCAGGCCCATCTTGGGGAAAAGGAAATTTTTGGAGAGAAAATCATGAAGTGGGAAAAAGATAGCTGAAAGGGAAAGCATCTCATGTGAGGGAAGCATCAAAGACGCCCATGCAAGGGAAACCTAACTAAATTAGGGTTATGGTTTTTGCAAGAGATTGTAATGGATGATAAGCCAAGAATATGTATAAGTAGTACCTAGGAGGTCTACGGGGGGCATAGAGAAGGAGAGAAAGGCTAGAGGCTGAGAGAGTTCAGAAATTGTCAGGCTTGTAAGAATTGCAACATTTTGTATGCTGGTGAGCTAGAGAAGAGTCGAGAAACTCGATCCCGAGGGTTAGATCGCAGGATGAAGAGCCTGGTGCGATCTAGTTAGCCTCACAGGGATCGGGAAGTCTATGGAATTTGTAAGATCCAAATCTGTAACCGTGTGCGACGTGATATATTGTTGAGACATAATAAAAGAGCTTGCGTGCCAAATATTTTTTGGACATAGCCCAGGAGGGGGTGAACCACGATAGAACATGTGTTATGTGACTGAATTTTATACATCTCCATTGTTGTTACTGATTAAATGCTAGATAAATGAATGAAGGAACTAGTTAGATCTGATATTTCACATGCATGAGTAAGAGTGACTGATTAATTAAGATGTTAGACTAAATAAATGAATATCACAAGGTACAACCACAAATCCTGACTTATTCCTAGGTTTCAAGTGTCTAATTATTGTAGCCATTAATATAACTATCTCGGGTGAGACTGTGCAGTGCACCCTATGTACTGTGCTTCCTTTTGTTTTACCAGGGAGGTGATAGTTTTAGAAGGATTTTGTTGGAATCTTATTAAATATGAACCCGGGTCAACTTATGACAGTAAGGTAAGATCAGAGTAGATAAATTACTATCCAACATACGCTATTGTCAATCTCGTTAAGCACTTGAAAAATCCACCAAGAATATCACCTAAGGAGGGTGCATCTTTCCCCCATATCATATATCCAAAATTCAAAAGTTGGAAAATTAGGGTTTCCTCATAAAACCCTAGGTCAAGGATTCATTGATATAAGAAGGCTTCATTGAAGAAGAATTTGTAGTGCCAATTGCAGTTGCAGTGCCAGTTACAGCGTGAGTTGTAGTGTCAGTTGTAGCACCAGTTGCAGTGCCAGTTGTAGCACCAGTTGTAGCACCATTTGCAGCGCCAGTTGCAGTTATTTCCCTAGGTCAGCTTGCTAGCCATTCTTCCAACATTTCCAAGTAGGCTTTCTGATTTTGCAGCAACAACAAACCCTAAACCAAATTTGTTGGGCACTTTTAGTGAAGTGTTGGGCCTAATTATTGGTTTTCATAGTGTTCCCTGGCCTAGCACACCTTCTGGTGGCCTCAGTCAGAAAAAACATCAAGGTTTATTTTTTGAGTCAAACAGGTTGAAGTCAAACCTCTGGTCAATGTTAAAGTTATAAGTTGACTTTAGTCAAAGTATTAGATTGATTAAGGTTGATATTTTAGAGTTTATTTGCATTATATTCTCTAACTCAGATTTATGTCAAGAAAGTATATTGTCTTAGTACATGGGACAGGTTGGAGAGATTACTTTTCATCTTGAGTGATTGATCCAAGTCCTGGGTTTGATTGATTAAATTGATAAGTTTCCAATTTTCAGATATCAAGTTTGATAATTGCTACATTACAATTAAACACTATAGTTGTAACAACAATATTTGAAAGGTTCTATTACTGCTAGGTACAATGAATACTTGGTAGCATGTGAGTATTATTGATATAAATTCTTATTGTACTTGTTTTCAAGATGAACTAACATCTCCTCTAGGAGATACTTCTTGTTTTTCTTCAAGGAAGGTCACCTTTGTAATGCTATGATGATTACCATGAAATTGTCTCTTATTCTTGTTACCATAGATATGTTCTTATAAAAATGTTATTATATTGGAAATCATTTTTCTCTTGTTTCTCTTGTCTCAGGCAGGTTATCTTACAAAATCCATGGAGGTTACCATGGAGATGTATGTGTTCCAGGAAGGTTACCATGATAGCAGGTCACTAGTGACAGCTCTTAGAGGGATCTATAGTGAAATTTGCATAAGGAAACATATTATATAGCCTCCAGTTTAATACATGGAGAAAACCGACCATCGGGAAGAGTCGGTTCCCAAGCAGTGACAACAAATCCAAAGGATTTTTGGACATCGTGCATTCAGACGTGTGTGTACCAATGACACCCAATTCACTTAGCGGATAATGGAGGAGAGTTCACATTAGATGACTTCAAAATAATTCTGCAGAGAAGTTGGGATTAAGAGGGATCTCACTTCTCCCTACAATCCTCGGCAAAATGAATCAGACGATAATGGAAGTAGTAAAGGCTATGGGAAGATATTTTATATTGCATATCATGTTTTCATATTAGGTTTTATATTTTATATTGTTGTAGTTTAAGTAAGTATTGTAACTAGAATAACATTCTTTATAATTTTATTGTTGCCATTTTTATTGCTATTTTAGTAATACTTGAATGTTATTGGTATGACTAACACTCCAATAAATGCTCATATTAATAATGCACTTGTTTACAAGATAAATTGATCTCATATAGGAGATGTTCTTAGTTGTTTACTTTGTTCCAGGAATTTTATCTAGTAAACTCCATGGAGGTTACCATGGATATGTTGTTCTTGTTTCTTGTTTTGGGAAGCTCACAGATAATAGCTCTAAGAGGGAGATATAATGACGGTTTCATAAGGAAACAAGTTAGATAGTCTCTAGATGAGACTTGGAGTAGACTATCTAGGCATAAATTTGTACACATCCATTTAATAAAGGATAAGATATTGGAGTTAGATCCTTTAGGAAAGGAGGGTATATTCTTTGGATATAATGAGACATCGAAGGAATATAGAGTCTACATCCCTGGTTATAGACAGATCAATATTGGAAGAGATGTTACCTTCGATGAGGATGTAGCCTTCAGTAGATCAAGGAAGCATAATACAAATGAGATCCATGATGAGGAGCCTAAATCTCCTAGAGTTGTGGACTCATATTATGGTAATGATGTTGTACTAGAATATCATGATATGGAAGAATCACATAGACCTGCAGAATCATCCTGAGAGACGAATACAAATAAGAGAATACCAGCTTGGGCTCGTGAGATTATTCAAGATGCTGAGAAGTATGGTGCTCCATATCGATCTTTCAGAGAAATAAAGAGACCTTGACCATATTCCTTTATGTGGCATTGTTATGTGATATCATTGATGCCGAGCCTACCTGTTATGAAGAGGTTGCGGAAAATAAAGTATGGAAGGATTTCATGATTGAGGAATACCAGTTCATCATTAAGAATGATGTTTTGTATGTGGTTTTGAGACTGAAGGAAAAATCATTTGTGAGTTCCAAATGTATTTACAAGACAAAACACTCATCAGATGGAAGTATCGAGAAGTACATGGAAAGATTCATGGCTCATGGGTTCTCCTAGAAAGAAGAAATAGATTGTGAGGAGACATTTTCTCTTGGGGAGAGATATACTTCGATCAAAACTACACTTGTGATAGCTGCAGTAATGAAATGGAAGATACATTAGATGGATGAGAAGACATATTTTTTGAATGGTGTAGTGAAAGAGGAAGTGCACATGGAGCAGCCACAAGGATTCAAGACACTTGATAGACAGATGATTTGTTCGGTGATGTATTAAACAAACACAAGGCCATATATATGTTTTGTGGTGAACACATTGAGTTAGTATATGGTCGAACCTAGAAGTGTTTACTTGATTGCGGTAAAACATGTGTTAAGGTACATGAAAGGTACAATTGACTATGGTATCATATATGTTTTGGATGGTGAGATAAGCATGTGAGGCTATACTGATTCAGATTAGGATGGTAGTGTCGCATACTAGAAGAGTACACCTGAATGTTGCTTCAGTTTGGGATCAGTTGTGATCTCATGGTTTAGCAGGAAGAATATTAGTGTGGCGCTCAGTACAACTAAGGAAGAGTATATAGTAGCATGTTTAGCTAGTAGTGAAGCAATGTGGCATCAGAAGCTGCTTGCAATATTGTTTGATCTTGAGTTAGAGGTGAATTGTATCTGGTGTGACAACTAGAGTTGTGTGAAGTTGTCAAAGAACTCGATGTTTCATGACAATTCCAAGCGTATCAAGATCGTGTACCATTATATCAAAGATATGGTGTAGTAGAGAGAAGTGAAGGTCTAGTATGTCACTATAGATGAGAAGATATCATATGTGTTGACCAAGCCTCTATCAAGGGTGAAGTTTGTGTACTTCAGGGACAAGCTTGATGTGGTCTAGAAGGACTTCCCTAGTAAGAGGGAGTGATGAGTCACATATGTGATTATTGGGGTAGTATATTGCAGAGTGTTGTAGCAGTGGGTGGTCATTTACAACCACGTTAATGACTATAGTACCAATCAACATGACCTCGCACAAGGTCAACGGATGTCAATCCTTTGGGGCTAGCAATTTTCCCATAGTTTCAAGCTAGAGAGACAACCTGTGTGGTTGGAGGTGTTTCCTATACTTGGGCTAGATGAGTAGTGTGTGTGCACTACATCACCTAACCCTCATTGTTAGATGCCTAGTCATTGTGGGATGGATTCCTGGTGTGCCAACAAGAAGAACTAACTCTAGGGATAGTTTCCAGATTATGTTTGAGATGGTGAGTTACAATTTCCCATACTCCATTTGGATTGAGTAGTAGCGTAGTTCTGTGTAAACTAGCTCAACTGCATATTCCAGATTCTGTGTGAGCTGGATGGTTTCCTAGTTCAGTGTGAGCTAGATTTCTAGTTTAGTGTGAGCTAGATGCCTAGTTCTATGTGATCTAGATAAAATCCTTGTAATGATATAAGGTCTAAGAGAAGGATGAGGTTGTTCCCACTAGAGAGATGTTACATGTCTTGATGAGGCCCCAAATGCATGACTGTGACATGACCATCATATAGTATGTGTGTGTGAATATGACAGAGCATGTATGGCTATGATGGTGATACTTGTGACATGATCTGTTTGATCATGAGATAGCATGTATGGCTATGATGGTGATACTTGTGACATTATTTGTTTTATTCATGAGATATCTTGTATGGATATGATGGTGATACTTGTGACATGATCTGTTTGATAATGAGATAACTCGTGTGGCTATAATGGTGATACTTGTGACAAGATATGTTTGATCATGAGATAGTTTGTGTGGCTATGGTGATGCTACCTATAGACTGGTATGCAATACCATATGATCCTTTCCCATGCCATGTGAGATGGATGGATGTGTTTGATACCATTGCATGAAAAACATCTTAGTTAATACCTCCCTATCTAAGAGTGAGTGTTGATGTTTTGGTAGATGCGGGAGGTATTAACCTCCAAGTGTAACCTTTTTACTAAGAATAGAATATTTTGAGAATAAGAGAACCATTAAACATATGTGTGAAAATCCTAGAAGAGAAGCCGACCCAAGGAGAATAATAATAAAGAAATAGAAGGCCCTGGAAAGAGAAGTTGGCCCCACCTGGAAAAGTCACTTGGGCAGACTAGTATAAATAAGGAGGTGACTATCTCATTTAGACACTCTCGCTCACTCACTCAACTAGTGTGCAAGTATAAGGAGCACCAGCTGCAACATAAGAGTGTGCAAGTCTAAGGAGAAACAACTGCAGCAAAAGAAGGTGAAAGTCTAGAGAGAGTAGTGCAGCAGTTGTCGTGGAGTATTATCATTCTTTCTGGTATCTCTCTTGTGTGATTCTCTTGGTAAAGGTGTGCTTATTTTAGTAGAGGTACATTCTCTTGGTATTTTTCTACTACTGCAGTAGTGGTGTTTTTGGTTAGGGTTTATCTGTTGGTTCTAGAGTGGACTTGTCAGAATCATTCTATCTAAGAAAAGGTTAGTGTGCTCGAGGGTGGCATGTATAAGTGCCTATGCTTGGGTGACAAGGATGTGACATTGTCTATGGTTAAACGAGCATACCAAAATTTTAACATTATGGTTAAATATTAGAGAGGTAACATATTATGCACTTATCTTTGAAAAGATGGTCTAGTTTGTGATTGTTGCAGAACCAGTTGTCACTTTCGTTACTCCTACAACTGAATATTCACGATGTGGGTTCTTAATATTTATTGCACGAGGATTTATTGAGTCAAAATACATGTATCCTCGAAATATCTCAACAACCCAGATCGTACTTTTTGAGAAATCAAGTTTTCACGATTTGCTGCAACTTGTTGCAACTCCTATTTGTTGTTACTCCAGTTTTTTGTTACTCCTACATCATCATTGTTGTTAATCCTATAAATAAATATCTACAAATTGGGTCGTTGATATTTTTCATATGAGGCATTATTAATTCAATATAATTCTATCCTCAAAATATCTCAACAACCCAGATCGTACTTTTTGAGAAATCAAGTTTTCACGATTTGTTGCAACTCCTGTGCTGCAACTCTGAATAGTGCTGCAACTCTCATCCTGCGAATTTCCCAAGGAACCTTGAGCCGTCAGAACCGTAAGCCAACACCAGAAACCTTGAGTCATCAAAACCATGAGCCATGATGTCACATATTTTTCATATATGGATTTATGCAACAATAATATTAGTTAGAGAAAATCAAAGATATGGAGATAACTTTGCAATTCCAAGACAAAATATTGGTTTGAGTGGTTTACCAAGAATCTTGAAATTCTTAGGCAAACGATCTTGGATTTATTTATTCTTTTCTAATTGTTAGCAAAACTCTTGGAATTATTGGTAAAAATATCTTGGAGTTATTTATTATTTGCTAATTGTTAGAAAAAGATCTTGAAAGTTAATTATTAATTGCTAATTGTTAGCAAGGATCATGGAAACTATTCATTATTTAGGAAACTATTGTAACCACTATAGATTTATTAAATTCATAAGTGGATTTATTTAGATATTTTTTATTTCTAGTTTCCATTGAATTTATATATAAAAGAGAGCTCTCTCTCCATTATTCGAGGAGGACTCTTAGATCAATGTCCAAATGGAAATGGAATAATTTAGTGAGTTTTTTTATTTTAATTGTTGTTTTATAATTTCCATGGTGTGTGATTTACTTAGTTCGTTTGATTTGCTTCCTTTTCATATTTGTAAAATATTGATTTGTTTTGATTAGCTTTTAATTAATTCATTTGATTTATTTCTCTTTCATAATTGTAATGGATTGATTTCTTTTGATTATCTTAATTAATTTAATTAATTTATGTTGTGATTGTTGATGTAGAATAACATCAACACTCTATTCTATGGAGGCAAGGCCCACTCTAATAGAATAGAGTGTTCTATAGCTTAGATGGTTTCCTTCAATCCTTGTTGTGTAATTTAACTATGAATTCACGTAGGATTTATTTAATTTAATTATGTAACTAGTTTCTTGATTCAATTTGTTCATGTAATTAGATTACTCACGTGAGGTTGTGTTTATTTATGCAATCGAGTATTCATGTTGGATTCCATTTAGTCATTTGTTTCTAATAAATGCATTCTATATTGGGTTTCATTCTTATATGTTGTTGAATAATTGTGCTTAATGAAATGAATATATTTGTTAGTCTAGGTAATACCATGGATCATCTTGGAAAGGATTAGGCTATGATTTCAAGGACTTAGTTAAATTTTTTTCAGCAAGTAGTTAATCAATTTCCTTTCAATGTGTGTGATTTATTTTCAGCAAGTGTGGTGTGAACTCAATTTCTGAAAAAATAATTTATAGTTTCAATTCTGTAATCAAATTTACTGCACATAGTTGGGGTTTCTTCAGGATACAGTTGAGTCATACTCCTGATACCTATGCATCTTGTGTGTTTCTTTTCTATGATTGTGATTTAATTTCTTGCAAGAGTGATTTAGATTATATGTCCTTGTGTATTGTGTGTTTATAGTCAATCCCCATAGGTGGTTGAGAGCAAGGGACTGGAACAATCCACCACTTACTAATCCTCGCAGGAGGTTAAAAGCAGGGAGTTGAGGGGCCCACCACTTCTTGAGTGATTTACTTTCTTGTCAATATGCTTTCATTTTTGCAATGTGTGCAAATGTGGATTTATGTAGAACCTTTCCATAGATTGATAATTTTCTATACTCCAACCACAAATGTCATCATTGATATTATGACTACAACACATAGAAATAATAGTTGTTCCTACATATGCAGTGCATGACAATTCACAAGTTCCATACGAGCCCCAGATTCATAATTAAATGCACAGTCTTTATAACTATCTTCTTGAGAAATTAGGAAGGTGATTAAAATGCTCAACAACAGGCATTGACATGCAAGATATTGAGAAAATGTAGAAAATATCAAGTACCAACAAGAGTGATAGTTGCAATAGAGAAGTGCATCGAAAAGACTTCCATGAACTGGGTGCCTTACTTATTTAACTAATTCCTCCTTGACTGCATAGAAGCACAGGATAGGGGCATAGATTTCCATTATCCATGGCCACTAATCTTGAGTGTGTTTGCAACATGGGAATATTCGTAGGACGTGCAGTTCTTGGGACTCCGAGGTAAGCCATGTTTAGTGACTAAATACTAGAAATTTTGGTACACAATGAATAAAAGAAGACAAATCAACACTAATGTCGAGTTCTTCCTTTACAGTGAAAGGATTCGGTATTGCATCAGTAGTACACCACACATTTCAAAACAACTGGTAGACATGTATACCACAGTTACGTAGTTCAGGGAAGACCAACACCATATATATGTATAGGAAAAGAAGGACCCGAGAGAATAATGGGTCCAGATGAAGTATAAGATCACAGAAGAATATATTCACTTGATCATGCAATATTGGGATCCATATTGGAAGATTCTAGTGGATGAAATAGATACGTAACAACAAAAAATTGATGCATATGGACAAGGTACTGGACAAGGTGATGAACAAGGTGATTACCAAGGTAGAGATACATAAGACGTGCAAGAAATAGGCCTAGTAGTAGGAGAGAAAAGTAAATAAAAGGGTTAGGGACCAAGAACATCTTCTTGCAAGAAGAGGAAATCCCACAGAGTACTAACTAGTTATACTTTATTAGATGATGACATTGACCGAATTGGTTATCAGGTCAGGGATGTCATAGAAGGGGCCATTGAAGAAGCAACGGGGAAACAAGCAGAATATCACCAGAAGGTGCAGGACCAATTGATAACAATACAAAATATATTAGAGACTGTGAAGATAACACTAGAGAAAGGCTTGGGTGAAGGACCATCCATGAGTCTGGTTGAGAAATAACAGACTTCCAATCCATTCCTATATGACTTAGAAGTCGAGCGCAGAGTGTTAGCGGTTGAGACAAATGTATATGAATTCCCGACGCTAGAGCTGCAAGAGAAAATGGCAACAATAAGTCACCTAAACATATTAGTATCATGGATGCATATACAAGTACTATAGAGCTTGCAAATCGAAATTATGCAAGATATAAGGCTCTGTGAAGAATTAGCATGTAGAGAATTGATCAAAATGACATATGATAAGGCCCAAATGTAGAAAAAGTATATAACTGGTGTACAGGAGAAGATCACAACTGAGGAAAAGGTTGAAAGGATACTAAAGGAGAATATTGAGGTTGAGGAAAAGGTTGAGAGGATACTGAAGGAGAAGGATGAGGTTGAGTAGTTGGCAGAGCGAATAAAATAGGTCATTCAAAAAATATACAAGGATATTCTAGAATTTCCAATGGTGGTCGAAGCCACTGTAGAAGAAAAAGTCTCAAACATTAAGGAAGTCATTAAAGTATTTCACACCATAAATGAATACTTGCAATTTCATACCAAGCCAGGAAAACTTCCAGAGGAAAGGGAAAGAAGAATGAAAACAACGATGACAATGTTAGAAAATATAAAGAGGTTGGACGAGGAATGCACAAATATCTATGAGGAAAGTGCGCAAATATGGAAAAACCTGATGGAGGATCGATAAATGAAGGCCATAGAAGCTAGATTGTGAGATGAACATGAAAAGGTGTAGAAGGATTCATAGATCATAAACACACTCCCACCTGTTGAACAAATGACGATCATTTTGGCACAAATGCATTCATAAAATGAAATTGAAAAGATAAGGGACCAGAAGAAAATTCTCCAGCAACATTTGGGACCGTTGCAAGACAAGGCACTAAGGGTGATATGGGAATTAGAATCTATGCGGGGTAAATTGAAGCAAGCAGTGCATGAAATGGAAGAGAAGATCACAACCCTGACTGCGTAAGACATAGTGGAAATTTTGGGAGTAGAGGTAGAAGTAACAAGGGAAGTCGTGATAGAAAAGGACACATCCCAAAATTTCATAGAAGCATGGAGGAGCACGCAATGGTCCTGAGTGGCTCGGGATGATCCATAGGTGAGTGTTGGGGTCCTATTGGACAAATATTTTGGAAAAAAAAATTCAAGAAAATCCTAAGTATGGAGGATATGCACAACAACAAGAGAAAGAAGATAAGGCAGGATCATAGTGCACAGTAAAGGCACATGCATCCTCAGAAGTGTGCAATAAAATCATACTTAGTAGAGAATAAAGAAGGATGATAAAGAGGATGAAAAGGAATGATAGAATTTTGGCATGCCAAAAGCATAAAGACACACAAAAGTAGGAAGAACAATAATAGGGAGTGAAAAAGCATCATGTAGATGTAAAAGCGGGAAAATATATCCCAAAAAACAAGTCAACACAAGTGTTCATGAGTCAGAATGAGTTGTAATAGTGTTTTTGAGAATAAGAAAAGTAGGGTTTTGAGCCCTATATTCCATGTATAAATATGTAATTGGTTGGGAAGATAGGGGTTCTGATCTATTCTATTCTATTCGGGTTGGTTTGCAAAGAGAGTGAGTGAATAGACTAAGCATGAGAGAGTCTATGTCTGAGTGAAGAAGGAGATTTGAAGAGAGAGGCTTGCACTACAGAGTAGATAGGAAACATGGAGAGAGAGATAGCATAATATCTCTATTGTAAGAGTAGTGTGCAAGCCTGAGACAATTACAGAAAGAATAATAAATAAGCCAAACCTTGTGAACATAGCCCAAAGTTGGGTGAACCATGTTAATTATTGTTTTTTCTTGTCTTTTATGTGATTGATCATGAACATTCTCTTTATGCGTGTTATACTAGAATAGTCTACTATATGATCATTGTGCAGTAGTTATGAATGTTACAACAAATGGTTTATGTTGAAATTTGTAGTATAATGGTACTATATAATTGAATTCACTAAGTAACCAAGGAATAAAAAATACAGGATAATGATCATAGAACAAACAAGTACAAATGAATAAGATGACCTCCTCCCATTCCCTCACTACTACAGAAACTTGGTTCCTATAGCCCCAATAGATTCCTCGGGTGAGACTTCACTTGCATGCAGGTGATTTCAAAAGGGTTGTGTCTAAATGGTTTTGTTGGTTAAGATAACTTGAACTCAGGGTCTTGCAACCGCATGCCAACAATCATAATTCTTAGCATTCTCTTTTAATTTTTAGGACTCGTAGCACACCACATGATATTTTTTAGTGAGGAATCCACCAAGCCCTTCCTTGCATGCATCCATGCACACTACAAAATATTCATATGTATCTACAGTATTAAAGACTAGTGCACTTGTCAAAATGTCTTTCAGTTGTTGAAAGCTCTCTTTACACTCGAAAGTCCATTAAAATTTCACCCCCTTCTTTTGCAAAGAGGTGATTGGTCTTGCAATCTTTGAAGATTCTTTTTTAACCTTTCGTAATAATTGGCCAAACCATTGAATGATATAAACTCTATCACATTTATTGGCATTGGCCATACCCTAATGACTTTTATCTTGTCAAGATCAATTTTTGTCCCATCTGTTGAAATAATATGCCCCAAGAAGTGAATCTTATTTTGATAAAAATATGTGCTTACTTAGCTTGACACACAACTTGTGCTCTATTAAAATGTTTAGCACCATTCTTAAATGTTTCTCATGTTCTTATTACATTTTTTAGTATATGAGTATATCATCTAAGAGAAAAATCACAAAATTGTCCAGGTAGTCCCCGAACACTCCATTCATCAAGCACAAGAAAATAGATGGGGCATTTGATATCCCAAATGGAAATACTGTAAATTCATAATGCCCATATCTTGTTCAAAACATTTTCTTGTTGATACCTTCTTCCTTTATCCTCACTTGATGATAACTTTATCTCAAGTCAAGCTTCGAAAATATTCTTGCACCTTTCAGTTGATCAAATATATCATCAATCCTTGGAAAAGAATGTTTTTCTTATTTATGGTGACCTTATTTAGTTTCCTGAAATAAATGCACAGCCTTAAGGTTCCATATTTCTTCTTCATGAAAATAATTGGGGCTCCCAAAGGTGACACAATTGGGTGTATATACCCCTTCTTTAACAACTCTTCAAGCTACATTTTCAACTCTTTCAATTTTGGTGTGCCCATTTTTTAAGGTGTCCTAGACACTAAGGTATCTCCTGGCACCAAATAAATAGAGAAATTGATGTCTCTCTTTGGTCGTAGTCTTGGTATTTCCCCAAACACATATTCAAAATATTTCAAGACTAGATGGTCTTCAATACTTGCCACTTTATCTCTAGTTGCCTCTTCCATATGGGATGAAAAAATATGGCATCCCTTCCTCAAATTATTTTCAGCTGCATGGTTGAGATTTCTCTAACATCTACAGCTCTTGGAATTCCTTGAAACTTTCCTTGCTTCCCCTCTTCATCAAGAAAAATGATTTTCTTGTTGTAACAATATATGACAAACTGGTATTTCTCCAACCAATCCATTCCAATTAGATATGCATATGAACCCCATGGTATAATGTTCACATCTACCTTTGTGTTGAATCCATTCATGTTTATTGGGAAATATTTAACCAACTCATTGATTTCCGCCTTAGCCCCTGTGGCTAACTGAACTAACCAAGATTTATCTTTATTACTCCTTTGTAAGTGAAATATTTCAACAATGTTAGATTTTATGTAACTATGGCCAGCTCCAAAATAAATTAAAATTTATATAGGATGGTTATCAATCTTACCTTCCACTTTAATCATGGGGGGTTTATATTATACTTTCTTGTTGTCCAAGGTGGCATAAATCCTTGCCATGTTTCATCCCATATCTTCAAATATTTCATCCTCCTAGATGTTTTGGACAGTTCTCATTATTTCACCTTTGTGAGGGCAGTCCCTATACAAGTTATTTCCCTCACATCCCCAACATTGTACAGGTTGTTTCCTTGGCATTTTTCCCAAAATAATTTGTCATCCTGGGCTCATTTTGGGTTGATTGTCCTTGCTTATTTTATTGAGAGTCGTTCTTAAAAAAGGGTGGCTTAAAACCTTTCTTATTTTGATCCCTCTTTCCTTTCATATTGTCATTCCAAGTTTTCTGGAAAACTGACCTCCCTCTGTTGTACTCATAAATATGTTTTTCTCTCCTTATGGCCTCCTCCAAAGTCCTAGGGTTATCATAGTATATCTTGTCACTATAGAAGTAAGGTAACCCACTTAGAAACCTTTGGATTTTGACCTTTTCATCCTTAATGAAGCCAACATACTTCATCAACTCAAAGAACCTATTCTCATATTCATCCATTTTCATGCTTCCCAATTTGAGTTCAAAGAAATCTTCCATATTTCTTTCATAGTAATGCTCACACAAATATTTATCTTGGAAATATCCTTTGAACTACCTCCGTGATACCTTCCTCTCTTCAAGGTGTTTGGCTTGATTAAGTTGATCCTACCACATGGTTTCCTTTCCTTGCAAGTGGTAATTTGAAATTTTTGTTTCTACCTTTGAGGGATAGTCATGCAACTAAAAATATTTATTCATTTCCAACAGACAAGCTTCAGCCTCTTATCCCTTCCTATACTCACCATTGAAATTTGGTGGCTTGATTTTCTCTAGTTAACCTTGGAATATGCTTACCTCAAGCCTTCTCCTCTACCTCCTGATAGTAGACACACTTGGGATACTCCCTAGCCTTGAACTCGCACAAACTCTTCTAGTGGATTTATATGGGGAATGATGGAAGTTTCTCATACTCCTTAACTTCATGTCATTCCCATGCTCATCCCTCATGCTATGGAATCCAAATGTTACCACATGTCTGTGACTATCCAATTTATTTGTACCAAAGTATTTATTGTCTTTTCTATGCAACATATTCAGACTATGAAGTGTCTCCTCCTAGGATTTCATAATCTTCTCATTGTCTTCCCTATAGCTATGCACTTCTCTCTGCAGGATTTTCATAGTTACATGTTCCTTCTTCCATTAGAATTTGTTTCAGTGTTTCCCTTTGATCCATGAGGATATGAGGAATGCTCACAGAGGTCTGGAACGCTCATAGAGGTCCCAGGGGATCCATAAATGCTCAAAATTTGACAATCTCAAATCATCCATAAAATGGCATCAATGTGTAGAGCTCTTTGTCATATTTCCAACGATCCAAACAACAAGTCAAATGGAGTTTGTATGCAAAAGATATAAGTGATCAAAGTTTGGGTTAGCTAGGTCAAAGGTCAAAATAAATGGGAAAAAAGAGGTGACACGTGTCACCACTGCAAGGGTGACACATGTCACATGGCCATACAGTAGGTGACATGGAATATCCAGTTGGCAGATGACTTGGAAAATCCTACCTCCAAGTGGACGAATGGTATATTGACAAGTGGAAAGTATGATCCAATGAGAGGCCACCATGTGGCATCCCCCATTGGTCAGTGATGGTTAAGGTATATTAAAATTATGGAGCCGATGGGGGTCAAAATCATTACCTCCATAACATCCCAAGCCTTAACACAAGACACATTACCATTGTTCCATCATTTGTTTCTTAACCTCTATATGGCATATATTGTATTTGAATTAATATTAAAGTTTTTTTGGGTGGATAAAGGGTCCAGGGACTAAACCATCGACCCTAGACTTGTCCCTTAGTTTATGTATTAACATACAACCACACTCCACCATATTGCATGGGGGATTAACTTTATGTCAACATAGATACCATATAACATATGGTTTAAAACGATATCCTATATATAGTTTTAAAACTATATAACAAACCAATGAATGTTCCAAGAGAGGATCACAGGAACAAAACCCCCAACCTCTGCTATTAATAGCCACGGTTCTAACCAATACACCAACGAGCCCAGATTTAACGAAGATGCCATTATTTTTGGCATTTAGCTGCCAACTAATTCGGGAGGAGGTTTTCAGACCTAGCCCTATATATTGGGCATGAATCCCAAGGTGTACACATCCCTATGCATAGGTCTCAATATAGGGCCTAAATCCCACAAAATAATGATGAAGGGCACATATCTCGAGGTCATACAAATTGCATGAAAGTACGTGCAAAAGAAGAGCTAGTTCATTAATATCTTGTAAAGTGTGCCATGAGGTATATTGACATAACAAAGGCAACTTTATCCTCATTTTTCATGATTTTTTGCAAGGATCATAAATTTGAGGTCTATTTTATGATTTTAAGTCATTTTTGAAAGTATCTACTCAATTTTCCATTCATGATCATTTAATGCATTGTTTTGTGTACCAAAGAGGGTGAAATTGAGCCAGTTTGGAAATCGGTCGACTTTATAGTCAAATTTCTCATAATTTTACAAGGATTTTAATTATGAAGTTATTTTTTTGTTTTGAGTGATAGAATTTAAGAGAATCCATTAAATTTTCATATGTGATTTTGGCATTTGAGATGGAGAAAGCAGTTTTTATTGGATTGAAGGGAACTTAAAGATGAAACAAAATGTATGTAATTTGTGTTCTTTTATTTTTTGTTGTGTCGTCTCATCATTAAGAAAATATAATCTTCATTTTATGAGTTTTTGGGTAAAAATCACATCATCATAATTCTACAAACCACCTCAATACAATCGGTAAATTATTTTTGGATTAAGTTAGATATTGCATGTATATACTTAAAGAATCAAGTGGTGTATAAGGATTTCTGGATCAAGTGGTATCAGAGCTAGTTTTTGGTGTGTGTTGCAAGTTGTTTTTGTGATGAGATCCAAGGGTTCAGTTGGTGAATATATTGAAGACCCTTGTCAAGGAAACAATATGAGTAAAGTTCTCATTAAGTTGAGATTGCAAAAGAATATTAATCGGAAAATACAAAAGGAGAATTTTGAGCTAATATTGCAGTTGCAAGCTCTTGAGGAAGAGAAGCAAAGGCTGCAAGATCGAACTATTATGTCATGAATATTTACACATGATTGTTTTTCATGAATTATAAATAAAGTTACAGATATTGGCACCATCAATCAATAAATTTGGACGAGCAGAGAATGAGAAGTATCCACTGCAAGAGAGATTGTCTCCCTCCAAGCACATGATCGAGAAAGAAGACTCTTCACATTATTCTTCTTCCCATCAAGATGGAGAATGATCTAGGGTAGCTGAAGCAAAGAGAAATTTATATGAAGAGGTACTACATAAGCAGTTGGTCTTACCTTCCAGTCTAGAGAAGAGTAACTTGTAAAAATCATCTTGAGGGAAAGATGTGCATGCTACAGAAGAAGGAATGAATACTTTTGCCACTAGTGAATGGTCTAGTTATCCATGTGATTCATGTGGAAATAGAAACCATGATGTGGATAAATGTCAAAGAAGACAGTATGTGCAATTAAAACCCTCCAAGAAGAAGGTATATCATTTCTCAAGTCAGAGGAAAATGAGGAATGATAAGAATGGATCATGGAACATGACACCCTAATCTTATTGTGGTTAGAGTGGAAACCAGATTGATAAGTGTTGGATACTTTACCGACAGTTATATCTGAAGAAAAACAAAAAATATGTAGAGACACTTGTGAAAGACAAGTAGAAGCTCCATATGAAGTTAATGGTCTTAGTGAAAGGCTTGGGAAAGAATATTTCCATATGGTTGGTCTCGGAAAAGTGATATATGAAGATATCGAAGAATGGTTCATGGATAGTGGCTCATCTCTCCAAATGAATAGGATGAGATAAATATTTTTGACTTTCTCAGAGTTTGACATGGATTGCTTTGTGTGATCGGGAGGATTTTTGGGAATAAAACATATGTTGTATGTTCCATATTTAAAGTTAAACCTACTCTCAATTGCATCATTTGAGGATGATGGTTATTCATTTACATTCCAAAATGGTCAGGTACTAGTGTACTCAAGATAAGTTACTCCATACACAACAATGGCACTTAGTATGTGCAAAGATATGTTATACAGGTTACGGGGAAGACCTATAGTATGGTCTAATGGTTACTTGGATTCAACATCAGATTTTGAATCAGATTCAATGTCATATTCAACATCAACGTTAGAGGAATTATCAGAGGCCATAATCTACGAGACTCCTACCAGTACACTGGGGAAAATGGGTCCATAAGTAAACCATCTTTAAAAATTTTGTAAATGTGTATATTTTTATATGTAATATGTATATGTGTAAATCTCCTAAAGTCTATTTGAAGGCTTGTAAGCCACTCATCGCAAATTATAAGAGTGAGAGGGACTATGTAAACTTCTATATTTCCACCTTGTATGAGTGAGAGGAATTTTGTAAGAGAGTTTCTATATTGCCACTTATATGATGTTTAGAGTGAGAGGAATAATATTAGAGATATTTCTAGATATCCACCTTACACTTTTTTATAAAGTGAGAGGAATCTCCTTATAAATTTCTAGATACCCACCTATACATATTGTTTTACAGCGAGAGGAATATCGTTATAAAAATTTCTAAATTGTTTAGACAATAGAAAGGACAATTGTGTTGTCTTGTAATCAACTAAACAGATACATATGGATAGAATTATATAAGAAAAAATTCTTAATTCTAAAGAACTAGAGGTGAAGGGATAGAGGGATGCATGCAATTGGAACATGTAGATCAAGAGTGGAAAGATCATCAAAGTAATGCAAAACTTTCTAGAGTTGGTAAAGCAGAAATAATTATCTTCAAAAATAAGAGGCATAAAGTTGAATTCGATAAGAATATTTAAATACTATGCCATGTTTTTATAGATGTATACCTTGAACAATAGAAGCCAGGTACAAATGATAACAATACAAGAAGAATTGTTCTTCAAGGAAGGAGCGACAATGTACATAGTATTGATTCAAAAAATCCTACAGATACATCAGTAGTACAAGAACAGAGAGTCCAAATGGGAAAGGCATAGATCAACATTGGACTTGGTTTCATATTATTAGAGATGGAATATATTCAAAAGGAGATGGGAGTGGATGTTGAAATACAGGATATAGGTATTGCAGAGATTCAGTGAACAAGACTTTTGTCGCCAGGGAATCTATGAGTTGGAACCAGAGTTGTATTATATTAGTGACAGTTCCAGAGGATAGAGTCAGAGTTGTATCCCATAGAAGTAGGAAGAAGCGCACTGATCTAGTACCTAAGATTGAAGACCCAAGATGAAGAACAAATTCCAAATTAATCAGCAATATGGAAGAGTGAATTATCATCCCTAAGTTGTTGAGTATTTATGCTTTTGGAGGTCTAAAATTTCTTCAGTGGGAAGGTTTGATCCAAGAGGATATTAGGAATTCTCACAAAGGTCCAGGAGGATCTAGAATGCTCACAAAGGTCCCAGGGGATCCATAAATGCTCAAAATTTTACCATCTCAAATCGTCCTAAAAAAAACATAAATGTGTAGAGCTCGTCTTCATATTTCCAATGGTGCAAACGGTAAGTCAAATGAAGTTCGTATTCAAAAGATATAAGCAGTCAAAGTTTGGGTCAATCAGGTCAAAGGTAAACGTACATGGGAAAAAATAGGTGACATGTGTCACCACTACAAGGGTGACACGTGGCACATGGTCATACAGTAGGTGACATGGCATATATAGTTGGAAAGTGATTTGGCAAATGTAACGTACCCAACCACCCATAGGCTGGCCATGCTACCTCAAAATCACACTTTGAAACCGATTTCAAATTCTGATAATAATTGTTTTGAAATTAAGCATGAAATAATCACATGCATTAATCAAGATCCGTGCTATAAAATAAAATAAATAATAAGCATGCCATGCACAACCAATAACCAGCAAGCATGCACACATAAATACATCTCATAGATAATTAAATACACAACGGAATATACATTATACATATAACATAGAGAGCACTTATCTTTGCAAGTAAACATTCACCAAATGGATGTAGACCAAGGACGTTCATCCCAACCATATAAACTATTGTTCATTTACTCTCAACATCATATCACCCTTGAGCCAAGGATATGAATCCACAAGGGTAGGTCCTAGGTCAAATCTAAAACACATAATAGTTAGCTAACTAGCTCTTAGGTTTCCCAACCACACAACAAATCCTTATTTCCATCTCTATTTCCCCTTCATCCTGCACAACCCAAATAAATGAACACATTTCTCTGTCATGCAGTCCCTCATGATGTTCCATTTCTCTCCAGGGATCCAATGCTACTGGTTAGGAAATTGCCTTGTTGGAAACTCCAAGGATTCTCAATTGTGGACAGTTCTTTCTGAACTACCCTCAATCTCATGCACTCAGGCATCCATTCCTGTTGGGTATGTGTTATATTCTTTGCACGAGAAGTAGTGTTTGAGCATCTACGCCGGGCATGCAGGGGGGTGGAGCCCCCCGCGCGGGGGTTCGGGGGCAACGCCCCTGAATTTTTTTTTTGGGACGACATATTTCTGGGACGACATATTTCCGGGACGACATATTACCAGGACGACGTATTTTTGGGACGACATATTTCCAGGACGACATATTTCCGGGACCACATGATATTAGGTGGTTTTTCGGCACATGGTTTTTTGCCGATGGTTTTCTATTTCCGGTTAAGGAATTAGGGTTTTGGACTAATCCATCTCATTGGGTTAGGGTTTTGGATGTCGCTGGCTCCTATATGTATATTGTATTGTAAACAATGTAACACAATGTATGAATATAATATATGCTGGTTTTTCCCGGTTTGGGTTTCCAGGTGAAAAATCTCTGTGTAATGTTTGCATTTGCCATTGTATCTTTTCTGTTCTTTTCTGAATATCAGTTTGCAGTAGATATTGTACAAGGTTAGAATTTACATTTGGTATCAGAGATTTATTGGCTTCAGTGGGACGCCTTTGTCGTCAAGGGTTTGGCTTGGGACTGTAATAAGCCTTGTTACAGTGGGAGATCTGCGGTATTGTTTTTCAGGTGAAAAGAAATGGCAAGCAATTCGAAGATGGAGATCGAGAAGTTTAATGGGAAAATATTTGAGCTGTGGAAGCTCAAGATGGAAGATATTTTAGTGGATAGAGATCAGTGGATCACAGTAGATCCAGGTACGACACCTACAGGAACTTCTGCAAATGACTGGAAAAAGACGGATCGAAAGGCAAAGAGCACAATTCGACTGTGTCTCTCCAATTCAGTATTACTGAATGTGTCAGAGGAAGCTACAGCCAAAGATTTATGGGAAAAGTTGGGGAAGTTGTATTAGTCTAAGTCCCTGGTAAATAAACTATTCCTGAGAAAGAAGTTGTATAACTTGAGGATGAGAGATGGAGACTCAGTGGCAGAGCATTTGAACACCTTCAATACTGTGGTAAGTCAGTTAGTATATGTTGATATTAAAATTTTAGATGAAGATAAATGTATCAGTTTGTTGTGTTCTTTACCAGACTCATGGGATAGTCTGGTTGTGGCCATAGGTAGTAATACAACTTCTTTGAAGTTTGAAGAAGTGGTCTCGTCCTTGTTGTCGGAGGAGATGAGACGAAATAATATGAAAGGACATATCACAGACGCATTATTTGCAAGAGGACGTTCCCAGGAAAGAAATAAATCTAATTTCTCAAGTGGGAGATCTAAGTCTAAGGGTAGTTCTAAATCTCCTAGAAAGTTTGGAAGGGTATATTGGAGGTGTGGAAAAGAAGGGCACTACAAGAAGTAGTGTAGATCCAAAGTTGAGAAAAAGAAGGGATCTGAAGAATCTTCTTCTACATAAGAAAATACCTCCAAGGAAGAAGGAGGGAATGTGTACTTGGCCTCTTCAAGCACACATGCATATCATGAGGCATGGTTGATTGACTCAGGTGCATCCTTTCATATGACTCCCCACAGGGAGTGGTTCTGCGAATATGAAAAGTATGATGGAGGTAATGTTTTCTTGGGTAAT
>ML839751.1:39681-61724 GCA_009831015.1 Picea engelmannii | reverse complement strand
GCATGTGATGAGATACCATAAGGGTACATTGGATTATGGTATCATTTATACTAGAGATCATGAATTCAATACTGATTCAAATTGGGTTGGAAATGCTTTAGACAGGAAGAATAGTTCAGGATTTTGTTTTGGTTTACGGTCATCCCTGACTTCAGGGAAAAGAAATAATAAATCCAATATTTCTCTCATCACGATAGAAGTGGAATACATTGTAGTACGTTCCGCCATTTGTGAAGCCATATGGATTCAAAAGTTGTTGACAAGTCTATTTGATCTCGAGAAGGAATCCACTGTGATTCTATGTGATAAATAAAGTTGTATAAAGATCAGGGAGAACCCAACGTTCCATGATAAGTCAAAGAACATAGAGATCCGATATCACTACATTCATGATATGGTGCAAAGGGAAGTTGTAAATATCAAATATGTTGGCACATATGAGCAGGTTCTAGATGTGTTGACCAAGCCTCTGTCTTGTGTGAAGTTTGAGTACTTCAGAGACAAGATTTGTTTTGTCCAAAATGAATCTCTCGAAAGGGGGAGTGATGTTGATGATACTATGGTATCCTGACCAATAGTGGGTGTCTCTGTTAGGATTTTATATCCTAGGGGATTGATAATCCTTGGGAAGATCCCAAAAGTCTAGTAAGGATGGTCTATCAGATTACCTGTGCATGTATATGCCAGTCGTGATTAGTAGTGGTAGCTCTGTTAGGATTTTATATCCTAGAGAATCTTATGATTCCTGGGTAGATCTCGAAGGTATGGTAAGTATAGTCTGTCAGAGTACCATGTGGTAGCTTATTAGAATTTTATATCCTAGGGAATATTATGATTCCTGGGAAGATCCTAAAGTTCCAGTAAGGATGGTCTGTGAGAGTACGAAAAATATTATTTTTGATGCACCTACCTCATTTTATTTCCACATGTATATGATGTTGTTGTTCCAGCTTCGTGTTGTTGATGATGTTGTTCCATCTTCATGTTGTTGATGATATTGTTGTTCTAGATTCATGCTATAGATGCTGATGTTTCAACTTCATGTTGTTGTTGTTGATGATGATGATGATGTTACTCCAACTCCATGCTATAAGTGATGATGATATTGATGTTGAGAAAAAATTTCGATGATTTATAGATGTGCCAATCAATGTTCCAGATGTTGTTGATGATGATGTCCTCTCCTTCTCTTCATGATGTTGTCTTGGGTCATCTCATTAGAATACCATTCTCGTTAAGGGGGAGTGTTGAAATATTGTAACTTAGAAGAATATTTAAATTAATTTTGAATTGTTATCTTACATATCAAATCCCCTTTTGTGGATTGATCATGTTGGGTCTTGTATAAGAAAAAATCGCTTTTCATGGATTCATCAAACTATATTTGTATGGTGTTATTTTTAAAGTCGGCCCCTAGTATTTATAAAGTGGTTTTAACCACTTCTAGGAGAATCCATCCCCACTAAGTGAAGTGACATAACCCTAGCGCCTCCTCAACTAGTATTTATATTTGAGGATGGTGCCTCACTTGTACACACACACTCACTCTTCTAGTGCACATATATTTAAGGCAGTTGTAGGAGGAAGGAGAAGAGAGGAACATGCTCAATCTTGGTTTATATTTGGTGTTTTGGTCATAGTTGGCATTGTATTGGAAATCTATTATTGAGGAAGTTTTTCTGGGTTTTCTCCCCCATGAGGGTTTCCCATGATAAAATGTTGTGTACCTTGTGATTTTGTTTCTTTTAGTGATCCTATTTATGTTTTTGTTTTGTAAATGCATTGAATGATCATGTAATTTTGAAATACTCTAATAACAATAGTAAAAATTTAACAAGAATGACCCTCAAAATATGATCCCCACTATGCATAGTCTAGCTTTGGAGGAGTTATCTCCTCTACCTTTCCTCATGTGACCTCGTATTTATCCCCTGTGTTAGAGGGGGTTCTTGGCTAACTCTTATGACACTAGAATTCAACACTCCCTGTTATCACTAGAATTTTGTCTGAAAATGGTTATAGGAATCCAGCAAATTCAAACACTCATTAGTTCATCCATGGCCCAAAAACTGCATTTCCAAAGGGAACAAAACTATAAAACTAGTTAAAAAATCAACATGCATTAAACATACAAAGGCAGCGTGCGCACGTGGGACAATCGAATAATGTTGGAAAATTGCATATGCGCTCGATGCGCGACTGTGAACGAAAAAAGCTGTGCACACCTCAAAACAACGCATTTATGATTTTGGTCGACCTTCCACCCACTTCTAGTTCATCTCCCAAGTCAATTTGACACCCAAATCCGAGTTGAATCTGAGTGGGGGGTTGGTCAAAGACCTAAGGGTGCCCTAAAGAGATCCTTGTTCACGCTAAAGACTGGTTGAATAATTCCTCAAAGCTTTTCTATAAAAAGAGGCCATGGGTGCACTATATTTTCAAGGAATTCATTTGTATTGTTATGCTACCTATATTCTCTTGGAGGATCCCCTTTCCTCATCAAGAGAATACAAGCACCATTTCATTTGTCCATTCACATCACCTCTTGAGTGAATGAGCTTTGAATTTCTTCACAATTTCCTTCTAGTTCGCTACTTGTAAGAAGAGCTCAATCATTGGGGGTTCAAGAGCCCTCCCTTGGAGGAAGAGGGGACCCATAAGTCTCCCTTTCTCTTTGGTGTTTTCCCACTAATACAACTTAACCATTGGTGGCATGCATGTTGTTTATTTTATTTTTCTATTTCCCTTATGCACTCTAGTTTAGTTTATTTTATTGTTATTAGTTTAGTTCTCTGTTTATTTCTTATGCTTGATGTTTCTAACACTTGAATTCACTATTGTCTTGTGCAACTAACCAAACTAAACTTGTAAGCATCCTCATTTTGCTCATTTAGGTGACGAAAGGGACACAACAGATTGGCGACTCCACCGGGGATTGGTATCAATATCCCCCCCATTTGGGTTGTTTGAGCACTTCATTTTTTTTTCTTTAATTTGTAGGAACCATAAACGACCCATGCTTGGCTGCAAAAATCTAAATTCAAAGATGAGCTAAGAGAATTTCATCTGAAATTTCCTTCACGACCATGTAACAGAAAGTGCATGGGTTTATTAACCCACATGCGTGTCTTTCGAGCACGTGCACCAAGCCCACTGTGTTTCTCAGTGCATTTTGCACACTGCGCCAAAAAGTCATTTTTAATTTGTGCATTGGCACCCAATGTGCCTTTGTCTACTCTGTGACCCGTGCATTTGTCCAGAAAATCATACATTGTAAGGTTTTTTGTGATCTGTTGGAGGCCCATAGCCTTCTTAAGTTTGATTCTATGTAGATTGTAATATGCACCACACTTAGATTCCCTCTCCACATGAAGGGTTAGTCAAAACATAGGCACTTAGGAGGTTAAAATCCATATTTATCCTCTTTTTTCTCTCATTTTGCCACATGGATGGCTTGCTTTGATTAAAGATAAGTTGGAATCATTTTATATCACAAATATAACTACTTGCATTGGGACCAGAAATTGAACGTCAATCTTTGAGTATGCTCTTCTCTCGTGCCACAAAGCGATCTTGAGAATCAGAAAAATGATTAAGGGAACATTTCATCTCCCTTAAGAACAAAATCTTTAGGAGAGGACAACATCCCCCTCATGACTCCTCTTAGTTTCTTTTCAAACACATATTAAAATTTTAACGGGCCCATACATGCCCACATGCTACAAAGATAGTATAGTTTTGAATTTACTTTCTTAGATTAAATCACTAGGGAAGTTTAAAGGTTTTGTAATGGGCCCATATATGCCCACATGTCCACAATATAGGATAGTTGTTGAAGCTTTCTTAGATTAAATCACACTAGGGAGTTAAAAGATTAGTAAGGACCCATATGTCCACATGCTAGTTCTCTAGGGACTTTAAAATTCCTCAAGTTTGTACCAATTGAATTTAGTAAATTAGGTAATCAAAACTTGTAAAGGACCACTTGAAGTCCACATGCAGCAAGGTGACACCTAACTTATTAAAAATTTGGCACACTTTCACTTGTTCACACACAAAGTCACTACTCACTCACATAGATTCATCTAGAAAATTGTGGAGGTTGAAGTAAGTTTCCTCCAAAGGGATTCTGAAACGCCCCACCCCTTTTTCTTGACGAGACTGTCCACTCCCACTTAATTTCAACGAGATTGGTTCACACTGCTAATATCTCAAACAACCACATCTAAAAATTTTCTAAAAAATCACTAAGTTTTCCTTCATAGGAGGTGCCAAAAATAATTTTTTTAGTCTAGGTAGGATCTCGGGGATAGGCATCCAAATAAATCCCCGTTATCTGGTTCTCACATATTCAAACAATAGAATTTGTCAAATAGGGAACTTTAAATCCTCCTAGTCAAGTGTTCCTAACACCATAAGATAGGGAGATACCCATGAAGGGTCAAAGGCCGAGGTCTGGTTGTTCTATGCATCCCCCCTTGAGGCACCCACCTCTTAGACAGGATCCATCCTGTGACCTATTTCTTAGGCCAAAAATCTAAATGTTGCACTTTGACCGAGGTACCTAGTGACCAAATTTTAGGATATCTACCTAGGTGGAAATTGTAGGATGCAATTGCACCTTGACTGGATTTTGTGTGGCTATTGGGAAATATCACCATCTCTTTCGGGATATGCACCCTCTACCCCTCATTATAACTTATTAATTCATCCTTCACTAGTTCCTCTTCTGGTGGCTTCAGACTCCACTGTCGAGTATTGTTGGAAGGTCTAGTGCTATTTGAGAGGAAGGAAGTTACATCTTTTAGGACACAAGCATTTATTTTCTTTGTTCTCCCATGTGGACAAAACCTACCTACCCACACGTATTCTTCTTTATCAAGTGATTTATGTATAATTCTCTTGTGATTACATGCGATTGTGAGATATATTGTGAAGGTCCAAAAAATCATAACAAAGAATCTTGTTCATTTATTTCTCTCATCACCATTTGCACACATCCACTTTGCTAGTTAGACATCATAGGGGACCCATAGAATACCCATCATTCCAGATGCTTGCTAAATATCCCTCCCATTCTAGGAGGAGTTCTTAGTATTGCCAACTCATCGACGGCACCTTATCACACTCCTGTGAGTGCTACCATCTTGGGATCTGCTTTGCTTAGTTCCACTTTACTTGGGTACACCTCCCAAGGTCAACCATCCACCCACTTTCCTTTACAAGGAAGTCGGGGGCACACTTCTTCCCCACGAGGAAGTACAACCCCACTTAGTCCCCCTCAAGGGTTAGGTACCCAAAAAACTCACACCATGGCTAGAGATAATCCTCCACCACCACCTTAGATGCCATACTTGGCTTCCCTCAACATACCAGATCTAGCTAAGCTCACCAATGATCCTATTTTTCACAACCCCACATGGCCTACAATGCCTACCAACTACCTTTAGACATTCCCAAGTTTGAAGGAGAAGCGGGAGCTGACTCGACCAACTATATCATGACCTTCCACTTATGGTTTTCTTCAAACAGAATCATGGATGACTCTGTCTGATTGAGGTTATTCCAACGCACACTCACTGGCCCATCAACCAAGTGGTATGTAGAAGAAAAATATGGGTCCCATGTCACTTTTGAATCTTTGGCCAAAGCATTTTTGACCTTCTTTCAACTCCCAATCCGTCATGACAATGGTCTCGATCTACTCTCATAATTTAAACAAACCTCCGCTACACACATCACTGACCACATTCAAGAATGGTGTTGTCAACATAGTCTATGAAAAGCAGAAGCCACCAAGCAACAATTCCTCAATTGGTTTCTCAAATCACTTGTTTCCCTTCTCTCTAAGGATGTGGACACCACCTTCCCCCAATCTGAAGAAGAATCCATCGGCAAGGCCCAAAAGTTTGAACTCATTTATTCAGAGTCGGGATACTTATATACAATACTACCTGACACCTTGAGAACCATGCCATTCAGCCAAGACAAAGCCGAGATGTCTAACTCAGTGGATGGATTGATTGGTACCACTACACACCAAAATCCACACCTCCAACAACCACCTATGTATGGAACACCTCAATATCCATCAGCATATGGTGAACCTCCTTATTATCCTCCTCCCCTTTTCAACAACCATATCATGTTTCCCTTCATCCACACATCAGTGGACCACCACTAGCACCCACAGTACACCCAACAGCCCAACCAAGTTTTGGTACCCCCTCTACCTCATATTACACCCTAAGAACTAGTGAAAGAGTTACGCCTTCCTATATACCCTATGGAACATTGCCACCAAATAATCTATACTTTCCATTTCCTGCACATCCACAACCCATAGCTCCACCACAAGGACACCCACACATTGGGGTTAACTTTGTTCAACCCTCTCTCATTCAACAATATCAAAATTTTGAACAACTGAATATGGAAAATCCGACCCATCAGTCGAACAATGCCAAAAAGAAAGGAAAAAACCACAACAATAATAATCCAGGACCAGGAGGGAACCAAAACCACCCCCAACAGAACCAACCTGCCGAGGGAAACCAGAATCATGGGAACCAAAACCCTCAAGGGGGAAATAACAACAAACACCAAGGGAAGAACAACAAAAACCTTCATACAAACTTCCCTTGTTCCCTTTGCGGTGAGTATGGCCATTATACTCACCATTTCCTGCAAATTTCTGACTTTAAAAAGATGAAAGAATCCAGAAATGGACCACGTCCACCAGCACCACCTACCCCCGAACAGGCCCCACAACAATATGTACGACAACCACCCCCTTTCATACTGCAAAACCCCATTCCACACCAAGGGGTGATGAACACCCAACATGAGATACATCCAGCCCCACCACAGATGGGATAATATCCAAACCCAGTCACTCCCATAGATCGCACTATCCTCCTCACTAGTGAGGAAGAATTCCTTCTACAAACGTGCAATCGTCAATACAACACACCTCCCGACTCTGCTCCCACTACCTCAGATGAAGCCCTGGTCACAACTGGACCACCTTTGATGATTCCTCACCCTAATATTGAACCACCCCTTCGTATTTCTTGCATCCTATTAAGATGGAATGCCAACAACCCTCAGGCTAGGATGGCACACAATTACAGTTTGGTCGATGACTTGGCCCAATCCCCTACTGCCATGTCAGTTTTAGAAGTCCTTCAAACCTGTCCTACTCAATGGAAGTCATTACTTTCCACCCTGGGGGAAATCGACCCTACTGATACTCGCCTCATCACCTTTGATCTTGATAGTGGGGAACCCCATCTCTCCACTTTGGTCACTTTCCAAATACCGGTTAAAATCTGGAACATCACAGTTCACCGCTGCATCATTGATGAAGGTGCATCCACATGCATCATGTCCAAAACTGTATGGTAGAAACTTGGCTCCTCTGAGCTCATACCATCCTCCATTACTCTAAGATCTTATGACGAACGACCATCCTCTCCGGAAGGGATCTTTCAAAATGTCCCTGTTGAACTCAGGGGCAAGACTATCCTTATTGACATTGAAGTTATCGACGCTCCTCTCGATTACAACATTTTTTTTGGGTGTAGCTACATGTATGTGATGAAGGTTGTGGCCTTTTTCATGTTTCACACAGTGATGTTCCCCCATAATGGTAATATTTTCACTATCGACCAAGTGTCACATTACAAGCCCAACCCTACCTCCAACATTGATAATATCCTACCCTTTGTTCACGCTAATCTCGAGGCCTACCCACTCATCGAGATGGGTCCCATAATTTTCAAAGACCCATCCTTGCTAGGGACATCCCATGGAGCACCTCTGCTCATACATCCCTCAGCATAAGTATGTGTCATATCCTTCAATGGAACCGAAACTGGAGCTACCCTTCCTCACATAGAGGCTTCATTACTATCTGACATCCCACTATTCGCAGAGCTCCTTCCTTAGGAATCCCTTGAAAACCCTCCAGCTCCCCCTGTTCCTGATTACACCCTCCTCAGGGCCACATCCCAGTTTGGGAGACAGTCCCCTAAGACATTACTCAAATCCCCTTCTTTTATCCCCCACCAAGCGTACAAGTTTTCCAGGTATCTGCAATGCTCACCCTTCCCAATATGGTGCTAGAAATTCTAGTATGGTATCTACATCTTCCTGAGATGGTCCCCCAACCATCCCTCCCTCCCCAAATAGAAGGAATCCCAATGCTTACTCCCACCACACCACCTGCACCCCAATTTACTAGCACCATTACAATAGTTGGGGGCAGACGGAAGAATAAAGAGCTGACTGCTCCACTTCCACCCCGAGTTCAACCTCCTTGTCCACTATGCAAGAAAGATGGACACCCCACTAATAAATGCCCATCTCTCCCCGAGTTGCGCAATTTAATTCAACTCCCTCGAGCGATGACACCACCGTCATTTCATCCAGTTCAACTAATTCTACCATAACATCCCATACAGGAGGAAAATTCCTACGAACCAAATTCACATGTGCCATTTGTTCAGAATACGACCATTACACCCACCATTTCCCTGTGCTACCTCACTTTCGGTAGATGCTAGCAGTCGTACATCATATTTTTCAGCAAGAACTCCTCCCATTCGCATCATCTCACACACATGTCACTAACATCCACTATGTCACGGCCTCATTCAATGAATGTATGTGATGTCCTTGCGCTCTATGTGAATCACTTGATCACTTCACATATCAGTGTCCTACGATCATTGAATATAGGCATCATCAATTGGCCCTTATTCCAAATCCTACCATCACCCCACCTCCAGTGACACCAGTAGTCCCCCCTACTCCCTCTCCAGATATGGTTTATATCTTTTCCCCTAAGCCTGAGGCGCTTCCCACTCCTCCCTAGTTCATAGATAGTCTCGAGGAGAATTTTCTCCCAAATCCCCCCAATTCTCCAATTCATTTCCCCACAGAAATATTACGTCTGACTACCATTTTCAACCCACAATATCTTGACATTTGGTTTATGTCAAGCAAACCCTCGCAACCCTCTTGCGTCGTTCCCCCTACTTCTTCACTAGAAGATAACCACATGATGACAGTCACCAATGTTATTCCCTTGGATCCACTATATTCTCGACAGTTCCACTGCGACGGAGACATCCTCGAGGAATTAACTTCTCCTAGTTTCCCATGGGATCCGCTCCATCACAAAGAACTCTTTCTTTCAAAGGAATCCTTTATGCCTCCCAAAAAGGGCCCCATATACACAATCAAAACCAATGACTTTCTCCCATAAGGACATATAGATTGGTTCAATAACCCTATCCCTGCCCCCGACGCTTTTGAAGAAGGCAACATGGCCAACATTTCCCCTACCGTCAAAATTGATATTTCCATCAAACCTAGGATCATAGAGGAAATCACCATCGGCACCACATGCTCTCCTGAAGAAATCATAGCTTACAAATCTCTCTTCTAGGAAAACCAGGACATTTTTTCTTGGTCATACACAAAGATGCTCGACCTTGATCCCTCTATTGTCGAACATCGTATAGACACTTGGCCTGATATCACACCTTTACGACAAAAGAAGCTTCCATTACACTCATCCAAAGTGGCAGCCATCAAAACCGAGAGTGACAAATTACATGCTACAGGGTTCATATACCCCATCGCATATACGTCATGGGTCTCCAACTGTAACACCTTGTTTCCCCCAGTTAGTAAAAATAACGGGACTGGCCAAGAACTATGGAAAACTCATAAATATGAATATGTAATGTAAATGGACCTTGAGGAAAAGGTCAATGAATGTGAATAACATTATGAATTTTATTGCAGGACTGTTGAGAGGGGATATGAAGAAAAAGAGACCACGATGGCAGTGGAAGGCACCTGGAAAGGTGGCATTAACTTCCACCGAGAACTAATATCATATTTGGACTCCACTGGCTCGGAGAACCAAAAGCGGCTCGCTGGCCCTGAATTAAATGACTCGTAGGCTGGTAGGTAGATGGCTTAATGAGGGATGGGGAGGTGAAATGCCTATCCGTAGAGCCATCATGACTAACCAGCGTGAGGGTAATCACACCACATGCAACCTCGCAAGTGGATAAGGCATGGGTTAGAAGCGATTGCGGGGGGGCAGATGTGAGGGGAGAACTCTGGAATTACGCAGAGTGAGTGATAGCAGAGAGGAAGGATTGCAACCTTCACTCCTGGTCACTAGCAAATGGAGATGTAGTCTCACAACATCGTGGTCTCAGCTCGGGGGTGGCTAGTGGTAAATCCGCTAGGAGTCGCTAAGCCTACGGTTGGGTGGAAACGAGCACCCCTCTCAGCAGTTGCACTCACTTCTGGTGTTATTTCTGATAAGTGTTTTACATATTGAATTTTGAAATTCATATGCTGACATATATGCTCATAAACTGTGAAATTGTGAACGATTACAGTATAAGAATGTCTGTGTAGTGTTTTGATAAGAAATGGTAGATATATGCTTATTACAGAAAAAAACATGCATGGATTATGTTGATAAATGAATTTAATTATGCATAAGTTGAACCAAGTCAGACTTCCAGTCCGTTATGGGGAATTTGTTTCCCCTTATCTGTCTCCAGGAATGCCCCGGAATAGATCCCTTCATAGAGATTCCCTCCTTGGAAAGGTTTACCAAGAACCTGGAAAAAGGACTTGAATGTGCAAGTCTTAACAACCTTGTACGAGGAGGAATGACCCTCTTAAAATATCGAAGTGGAAGCGTAGGGATAAGTATCGATCAATGGACAAGATCCTGTCGGAAGATTCATGGTCATTCACGATCGTTAGATTGATGAAAGAAACAAGGGAATTACATACATTGTCCATTTTCCTCTATCTTCATGAAAAGCAAGGAAATCGGGATCGTAGATCCCCAAGGTCTATGAGAACATTTGGACTGTTGATTTTTCCACGTCTAGGAAGTAGTGGGAGAGTGTGTGACGTGGGAAAAATCTGAGCCGTCAGATCTTAGCTAGAAAAACTCGAAAACCGTTGGATCTGTTAAGAGATGCATGAGGGTTAAGCCCTCGTGAACAAGGGAGAAAGTCCTGAGAGAGGAGTCGGTATTGGGGATTTGGAATTCAAGATTCCAGGAGTCCTGATGACAAGGGATCGGGACACTCCATGGTAAAAGTCTCGATATAGATCTAGATCGTCCATCCATGAAGGACACGTGGCGGAGATCGAGAGTCCATCGATATTTCGGATACCAGGGATTCGAGTTGACAAAGGATTTGTGTCACTGGGAGTCACAAGTCACGAAATCACGAAACAACGAGGACCGTTCATCTGAGGGAGGACACGTGGATGATAATTCCTTGACCCCTCTCCACCTTTGCAAGCAATGCATGAACAGGATCCCTTCGGAGGATCCCAGGGTCTGTAATGACCATTCGATTTAAGAAAGAGACGCAGGCATTAACGCCATGACCCCTTCTTTTTCCCTTGCAAGAGATGAAGGAATCGGGACCACAGACCCCATGTTCCATGGAAGTTCCTAGACCGTCCATCTATAGAGAACATGTGGCCACTGGTAAGCGCTTCGGTGTTTCGGCACCTAGAAGACAAAAGGGCAAAGAACCCTTGTCTTCGCGAGTCACAAAATTATGATCATTGAAGCCTCGAAATGGCATGAGGTGTAATTAAGATTGAGAAAAGTTGGGATTTGATCCTGACTATTGATCATCCCAAAAATACCACGACTGTCGATCTTGGTTGAGGGTCGCCACCGTCCATCGAAGGGACACGTGGCTACCGGTCGACGGTTCAACGTTTCGAAATCCGGGGAACCAAAAGGCAAGAAATCTTGCCTTCATGAGTCACGAAATCCCAATACCTGAAATCCCATGGACCATTGGATCCATGCTCCTAAGAGCCGTCGATCTCTTACACGACTTTGGAGACCTTGAAATTTTCGGGGATTTGAATGGGGAAATGTAGAAATCGTGTATTGCGATTCCCCGAATCGCGAAAAGTCGATAAGCTCTTGGCTGGCTTAAGCGCATGGACACCATATAGGGTCACGTAGACAAGACCCCAAGAGAGAAACTTGCCCCTCGCTAGCCCCATCGGGGTTCGGCGTTTCACTGTTTCAAGCTTCAGGGTTTGCAGAGTCGAGCGACTCGACGTTCCGGTAGCACTGAGCCGTGAAGTACGAAAAGACGCCGTACTGATTCGGCCCATAGTCGTGAACTACAATCATATGGAGGTGGAAAAAGGAAAGAGATCTCCTGTGCTAAGCCCCGTAGGACTTCGGGGATTCTGATTGTTGAGAAATCAATGAAAAATCTTGATTTGCGTAGTGGGTTTGTGACACCAACCCTGTCCTCATTAACAAAAAACAGGGCACTATTTGCGTCTGTATGGACTTCCATGATCTCAATCACACTTGTCCCAAAGACAATTTTCCAACACCCTTTATTGACCAAATTATCAATGCTTGTGTTAGCCACGAGGCTTTGTCCTTCATGGACGGTTTATATGACTACAACCAAATTCAGATTCACCCATCTGATCACTACAAAACCACATTCACTACCCCTTGGGGTACTTTTGTGTATCATGTCATGCCTTTTGGCCTAAAGAACGTCAGTGCCACTTTTCAACGTAACATGACATACATATTTCATGATTTGGCTCAAATCATCCTCACCTACTTGGACGATCTCACCGCTCGATCCAAGAAACGCACTCAACATCTTGATGACATATGAATTATCTTTCACATGTGTCATCAGTACCATATTCGTTTGAACCTTCTCAAGTGCGTATTCTGTGTCACCGTTGGATGCCTCCTTAGGTTCATCGTCTCCTAAGACAACATCATAGTAGACCCCCTCAAGGTCTAAGCCATCACGAAAATCCCCCCCCTCAAAATTTGTGCCAGTTGCAAAGCTTACAAGGCAAAGGTAACTTTTTATGCCGCTTTGTCCCCAATTACGCTACTCAAGAACATGGTTTCCTTCGCCTCTTACGTCATGATATCCCATTCCAATGGGATGAACATGCCCAAACCGCTTTTGATGATCTCAAAGTGGACCTCTCTAATTCTCCATTGATTATTCCACCCGATTATGACCGCAACTATATCCTCTACTTATCGGTCACTACCGTCTCCGTCGCAGGAGTTCTCGTCCAATTAGGGGATGACGACCGGGAGATTGTCGTTTACTATATTAGTAAAAACCTTTTAGGACCACCCTTGAAATACAATCACGAAGATAAACTTGCCCTTGCAATTGTCCTTGTAGTCCATAAATGCGCCATTACATCCTACTTCAAACTACCAAGGTCGTAGCAGATTCCAACCCCATGCAATAATTACTCAGTCGCCGACAAATTAATGGAAAATTTGCCCGATGGATTATCATCCTTCAGGAGTACGACCTCAAATTTTCAACACCCAAGAGCAAGAAATCCCTCGTCCTTGCCGAACTCATTACGACATTTCCTTCCAATACAACTATCTCTCCCATCAATACTGACTTCCCCGACGAACATCTCTATTTCGTCCCTTCAGATGATCCTTGGTATGTCAATCTTCTAGTCTACCTTCGAACACAGAAGTTTGAAAACCACCTCTCCAAGGATGATCGTCAATGTATTCAGCACCAGGCCCCTCGCTACCTCCTTATCGATGATATCTTATATCGACGAGGGATCGACACCATACTTCGTCGATGTTTGACTATTGATGAAGAAGATAGAGTCTTGAATGACTTCCACAACGATGCTTGTGGTGGTCACCTCTGAGGGATGTCCACCGCCTAGAAAATCATTCGAGATGTCTATTTTTGGGCCACATTATTTCATGCTTGCATCCATGCTGTGAATGCGATGTGACAAATGTCAGCTATATGCCAACAAAGCGAGAGCACCACCTGCTCTTCTCCACCCCATCATTACTGTCGGCCCCTTTTGCAAATGGGGCATAGACTTCATGACTTGCAAACCTCCATCTAGAAATGGACACAAATACATTGTTTTTTCATTTGATTACTTCACCAAATGGGCCGAATCCATGCCTACCTTCAACAACACCGCTAAAACTACAATGCATTTTTTATTTAATCATATCATCTCCCACTTTGGAGTCCCACTATAGTTAGTCTCTGATCATGAGAAACACTTCGATAATGAGACTTTCATCAAACTCTCCTCCAGGTTAGGATTATCCCACGAGTTCCCCTCCCCATACTACCCTCAGTCCAACAGACAAGTAGAGGCGGTCAACAAGGTCCTCAAAACCATGTTGCAGCGCATGGTTAACAAACATAAGACCAATTGGCACCATATGTTGTTTTTCGCACTATGGTCTTATCACACGATAGTTAAAACTACCACTGGTATCACACCATTTCATCTTGTCCATGGGGTCAAGGCCACTCTCCCCATAGAATGTGAAATTCCCACCTTGCACACCACTATTGAACTATTACCCGACACTGCTCCAATGGATCAGCGTTTTCTGAACTTAGAGTCATTGGATGAAGACCGTCGATCTTCATTACAGAACAATGAGGAAGACAAAAATTGATCGAAGGCCACCTTCAATTGCCATGTCGACCTTCGCTCATTCAACAAAGACGACCTCATCCTTGCTTACAATATCGCTCACGATACCCTCGGCCATGGAAAATTCAAGTCATTATGGCATGGACCTTACATCATCCAACATTGACTCACTAAAGGCACATACATCCTGGCCTCTACTGAAGGCCACCCTCTCAAAGAACCCACCAACAGGTTGTACTTAAAGAAATTTTACGCCTGAGTGTAGCCATTCTACACTAGGATTTTTCTTTTTGTCCACTTTTTGTAGAGTTTTTAATCTTATTTTTTCCTCCATGCCTCGTGTCTAATATATCATTTTTGTTATTGACATATGCCTCCTCCATCAGTCTACCACATCGTTTATGCCGACGGAGCTAGTCATTGGACACAAAACCTCGCTTCGACTGCTTGGGCCCTCTATACCCCCTCACATGAACTGCTTCACTCTAGTGGCATATGTTTGGGCTCAACAACCAACAAGCAAGAATAATACACAACCGTCATTGGCCTCCTTATAGAGGCCAATAGCCGCCATGTCCATCACCTTATCATCTTATTAGATTCCCAACTCATTGTCCTCCAGCTCAACAATGTGTATCATTTCCGCGATCCTTGCCTCTTCCGCAAATACCTGCAAGTTAGAATTTTATCATGACATTTTGATTCAATCACATTTACACATATTCCAAGAAAATTTAATCAAATAGCAGATAATATGGATAACCTAGTGTTAGATTGGCATTTATCCCATCAAGTTACCATTACACATACATAACTCATCAAAAGTCTATCACAGCATATAAATTAGACATTAAACCAAAAAACATCAACACATGTGAACATCACAAAGATCCCAAAATTTATATCCATATCCACATATATATATATATATATATATATATATATATATATCGGTCAATATTCCATCAATGTTTACAAAAAATAGTACATGTACAACATCCGTAGGTAGGTGAACCACCTCACCCCTATAAATACAAAATCGATGTCCCAACACCATATACAAAATAGGTGCAATGTGAGCCCTACAACTATATATAGTCCCTTTTTCCAAACTTCCATACTCAATTCTGGGAGCTCCGAGTGTCCGTTTTCCGATCCGTCTTCAGCCACAGGACCAGGATCTTGCCACCTACACAGTCACATTCCCCAGGCCACCATCCATTCTTGGCCCCCGGGGATCATTTTTCTCACATCACACCTAGGTACGCATGCTTATGTTCAAAATTATCAAATAATTGTTATCTTTTATTTATCTTCAGATATTGTTCATGTCGGGTATTTTTTTTTCATGTGTGGAGGTACTTGGTCACCACAAATCAGTATGGCCCTTTCAGGTATAATATCACTACTAGCATGTAATCATTCCTTCTAAATATCAATTGCATCTCTTAGTCACACCCTTCAATTTTTTGCCTCTAGGTTTCCCCCACCCAGATCTGCAGTACTCGTACCTCCATTTCATTTCAGTATTGTCACCTGGTAGCACTCTTCCCCACATGATTTGTCCCATTCATAGTCCCCCTTAACACTTTGACACTCATGCTACTTTCACCCCCTAGGGCTAGGAGTCCCCATAGTATTTGCATTCCCTAGAATTATCCGCATGCTCCTTCTCCTCATTTTACTAACTTCCCCATAATGGAATCTTGACTAATCTCATCATGATTCAAATTTTGACTGCATCTCCATAGTATCATTATCCCTCCATCTCATCCACCATTAGTTTTCCCATCTACAGATTGTCCTCCATTCATTTTACCTAATACAGAAACCCACCTATGGGGCCCCAACCCTGCACCTATTTTCCATGCAACATGCGCCCTCACAGGCCAAGCCATATTTCATTGGGGCACTCATTTCTATATATGTATGCTCATCCCCATCTATTCTTTATTCATCTGGTAATTGTACAAAGCCTTTGTTTCCAACTTTTACATAGTTTTTTGTCGTCACCTTTGGCGACCTTCTTTTTTTCGGCAAAAGAAACCCACATTGCCCTTGGTTGGGGAATTCATTATCTTCTACTACTGTTGACATCGTCCATAAGCCCTAAGTATCCCATAGTCCATGTACCCCTGATCTCTGAGTTTGTCCACTTTTTCACGCCTCTGACACACTTTAACCCTAGTCTAGTCATCCCCCTGACGCTAGATTCAGTTCATGGTTGCTTTCACTTATCCCTCACCAATATCCCCAACCAAGGGAATTCTTGAGTCTCCCCGTATCTTGACTATGTCCATGTTCCTCGTCAGTTCCTGATTTTATCTCATAGATTTCATGAAGCCCTTTGCTTCTTGGAGTCGCGTCTCCCTTTTTGTTGACATCAACACAGTTTCCAGAAGGGCGACAATATCTTGGCTCTCATTACCTTTATAATGAGGAGTCTCGGACGGCACAATGAGACCCAACATTGCTCTTTGTTGTCGTTTACTCCCACGACATTTGACTTCAACACTTTATCATGTTGCGGTGGGTCTTACTTTGCGACCATTGCAGTTGTTTTTTGTCGAAGACCTCTAAAATTTGATAGGCTATCAATGCCTGCGTATAATTGACACTTATTATAGGTGTCATCGCCTCTTTTCAGAGTTTGTTCATCATCAGAATTATCCTCTACTATTATCAACATGCCCCCGAGGGCGTTGTAGTCGTCTACACCAAGACACAACTTCAATTACTGTATTCCAGATTGTTGAGTTACATGACACGAGCATGGGGCATGCCCGCCTTAATTGTACACAATTTAATTTTTCCACACCTTGCGAAAGGTTTGGGTCCTATCGGTTCCCCTCTCCCTCCAATGGGTCACTCTTGAAATTCCCCTCAACACTCTTTCTTACAAAGGTACTCTCAGTAGAATAAACATTGATGCATTTCGGCTATACGTATGCTCCTAACCTCACACATCAAGGGGCATCTGTTATCACTAGAATTTTGTCTACAAATGGTTATAGGAATCTAGCATCTTCAAACACTCATTAGTTCATCCATGGCCCCAAAAATGAATTTCCAAAGGGCACAAAACTATACAACTAGTTAAAAAATCAGCATGCGCTAAAGATACAAAGGCAACGCGTGCATGTGCGACAGTCAAATAATGCCGAAAAAGAACATATGCACCCAATGCATGACTGTGGACACAAAAATCCATGCACACCTCAGAATGACGCATTTATGATTTTGGTCAGCCTTCCACCCACTTCTGGTTCATCTCCCAAGTCAATTTGACACCCAAATCCGAGCTGAATTTGAGTGGGGGGTTGGTCAAATACCTAAGGGTGCCCTAAAGAACCCCTTGTTCACACTAAAGACTGGTTGAATAATGCCTCAAAGCTTTTCTATAAAAAAAGGCCATGGGTGCACTATATTTTCAAGGAATTCATTTGTATTGTTATGTGGCCTATATTCTCTTGGAGGATCCTCTTTCCTCATCAAGAGCATACAAGCACCATTTCATTTGGCCATTCACATCACCTCTTGAATGAATGAGCTTTGGATTTATTCACCATTTCATTCTAGTTTGTTACTTGTAAGAAGAGCTCAATCATTAGGGGTTCAAGAGCCCTCCCTTGGAGGAAGAGGGGACCCATAAGTCTCCCTTTCTCTTTGGTGTTTTCCCACTAATACAACTTAACCATTGGTAGCATGCATGTTGTTTATTTTTTGTTCTATTTCCCTTTTTCACTCTAGTTTAGTTTCTTTTATTGTTATTAGTTTAGTTCTTTGTTTATTTCTTATGCTTGATGTTTCTAACTCTTGCATTCACTATTGTCTTGTCCAACTAACCCAACTGGACTTGTAAGAGTCCTCATTTTTCTCATTTAGGTGACAAAAGGGACACAACACTCCCTATCACAAAGTCTAAGTTTATTTAAGTGTCCTTGAAGAGTTTCCTCTCCACACCTAATCCAAGGCCTTAAAGCCTAGTCTAATTGGTGTACCCTATAAACAAAAAGGTCAAATATATTTTAATATCAAGCATTCATTTTATTGGTTGGTTTTACTTAAAGGGTATGGAAGTGCAACTGATGTTGTTTGATACTCTTGCAAAAATGAAACTTTTAAGAACACCGATAAATAAAAATTTACACTAATCTTTCAAACCTAAAGATGTAATATTTTTTCCTTTCCATGAAAAATGCACAATGCAACTTTCAAGTGAAACAAAAGAGAAAATGAAAAGATTTTCTTTCTTATTTTTCTTTTGGAATGCTTTTAAGATAAGAAGAAAATACAACCCTATGCTAATTTATTTTTCTTTTCCAAATAACTATGCAAAGAAATGCAAAGAAAGAAAGAGACCTAACTCGCATAAAAACTAAGTTTTCTTTTTTTTATTTTCTTTCAATCAAAGAAAAACTAACAAAAGATGCTAAAATAAACTGTAGAATACATGATTCAAGCTAAAAATAATCCAAAAATTGCTATACAAGAGTTTTATTTTTGTTATTTTATAAACAATTTGAGCCTTGAGCCTAGCCAAACCATAGCCAACATAGGCCTATGGAACTTAGGAAGACCTGAGGGACCAAAGGTTTCATGAAAGAATTTTTTTTTTTTTGAAAATACTCTTCAAAGTGATAGGCACGCTTGTTGTGCACAGTCAATCTACGTATGCAATAGGTTGTGTATGTGCGTAGTCAACATGCGTATGTATGCGAATTGTGTATAAAGTATAACACATATGTACATGGGCTAGGAATAGAACAAGGCGCACACACTACTGAAAATTCTCAAAAAAGAGAAAGATTCAGACATACCACCTAGATAAGGGAAGCTAGTAAGCACTTGGAGGGTGACTAGAGACCCAAACAAACTCAAAATAATCAACAAAAAATAGGAACTCCATCCAAACACATATCTCCTAACAAGACCCTAGAGAGACTCCCCAGTGGAGTCGCCAATTTTTCTATGGGGAAAATCCCCCTAATCTGGCTCTAGCGACTAGGTAGATACTTGACACCCTAAAAGATATAAAAGGTTATATTCTACCCCAAACCACACACAACCTTATGATAATTAAGGGGAGAGAAATAAGATAGAAATGTGTACCTTAAGTCCTTATGGCTCATATCGATCCTTTTCGATTATTGTCTGTTCCAAGAATGCATGCCTCCTCCCAAAGATGGCATGAAACAGTACTACATAAAAATCTAGGACAAGATATGCTTAACTATCAAGATTATTTAAAGAGTTAGTTATTCATGAAAAGATTCATAAACATAAACATATAGACATAATATCGTGGACAATAACTTTTCTCTTTTATTAATAACAAAATTGGAGGTTACAACTTGTTGGTGCTACTCCATGAACCTCACCTAGGTTCCTCTACTGTATCTCCAAATGCACTATTCCCAATACTATATTCACTACCAACATGCCAATACAAGGGGAAATGATGGATGGTATAAGGAAGATAGATGGAAGGGAATACTCACGAAAAAACTCAAAGAAAAATGCAGAAGGCTTGGGGAACAAGGAAGAAAATTTGGCATAGTTTTCTTGCCTCTAGTTTGATATATCCAAATGACCCCCCAAGGTCCCTTTTTATATGAGAAAATGATGGTTAAATTGTTTCCATAAGGGACATAGGAGGTAAGATGGTTGCAAAACCTAATATAGCCCATAAACTTCGTCCGAAAGCACATATTTTATATTTTTTTGCCACATTTTAGAGTACACACGTGCTTTAAGTAGTGCAACAAGTGTATGTACATGGGTTGTATGCAACTAGCATATGTACATGCTCTACCTATACAACAGGGCACATATGCCATTCAAAATGTTTTGTTTTTAGAATAACTCCATCAAAATGGGTTGGAAAATGTATGACTGAGTAGGCCAACATCAAGGATACATAGAAGTGGCATTTTGAGTTATAAGAGAAGTATACAAAAGTATAAATCCTTCTTTATTGAATAAATAACCAAGAATAAATCAATTGTCTTTAAGCATGATTTCACCATAAAATCAAAAGGGCCTAAACATGCCACACTTAACCTTAAATATTAGTTAGGGTAGCCCTTAAAACATAGTAAAAAACCCTAACCGGGACATCACAATAGTAAATATCCTTTAATAAACCCAATGATTACACCAAGACAAAGGACAAGTTTCACCTCAACCCTAATGTCTTCTTATTGGAGAAAACTTACTCTTTTCCAAAGAATTTATTAGATTTGTGCTAATAATTTCCAACCATCAAATCAACCCAACAAAAATAAGAAAAATGGAGAACCTCACAATGAAATGCCCCTTAACTTGCTCCCAATGTATCTTCAACCAAGCTTGGAGGGGAACTCCCACAACTCCATCCATATCACTTTTTCTTATAAACCTCTTAGTATTATAGGCTTCCTCCTTAAATAAGCCTAATGAGAATGCACATAATGAAAGTCATGAAAAGTTTGATAAATTAGATAAGAGTAAACTTCATCTTTAAATTTAAATAAATCCTAATAAATCTTAATGAAGATACACATAATGAAGATCATGAAAGGTTGGATAAATTGTATAAGAATCATTACATCCTCTTAATGCTAAGATAAACCTCCCTAATCCTCATAAAAATCATAGCATAACCTTTCCTCTCTCCACGAGTGCTCAACAATAAATAGTCAAATTTAAGAGTAACACTTATACCTTTTTCCTTCATTTTGTTAAGGCCAACCTGAACATAATTTTAAGTTATGATTCAAGCCAACCTAAACATAATTTCAAGTTATGTTTCAAGCCAACTTCAACATAATTTAAAGTTATGTTTCAAGTATGACAAAAAAAAACTTAAACTTAAAATTATGTTTATAACTTTTGGAGATTCTTAAATTAAATTATATTTAGTTCCAACTTTTTACTAACTTTGGGAATGCAGTTTAAATTATGGTTTTTTTTTTTTTTTTTTATCTTTTTTAACTTGGCGATTCTTTTATTAAGGCCAATTTGTTCATAGCTGAAATAAAATGTCAATTCAAGTTTCAATGTGTTTTTTGTTCACTTTCTTTCTTGGACAATGCTTCAAATATGTAGAACATTTTGATAATGAAGTTTTCACAGTTAATCACTATATATTTTCTGAATTGAACTGTGTCTGATTTGAAAACGTCTAACCTCTAAAAAAAACACACTTCAATCCAAAAAAATTCTACATTATATAGAACATATAGGAAGCTCCAAAGCATTCATCTTCAAAGGCTTTGTTTCACACCTACCTGATGTAGACGTTCTTCTCGTTGGACGACTACCTGATGTTAGACGTTCTTCTTCTAGGTGGCCCATTTCATGTTCATCTACCATTCACGTGGTTTTGGATCCTAGTTTCAACGTAGAAATAACACTCAAATGTAACCTCATGATAAAATCTATCTTGGGTCATGAAGCCCTTGATGAAGCCACGGATGATGAGAAATGCTCTGCCAAACTAAAAACAATGCACATTGCATCCAAATGTCTCT
>ML839751.1:25789-37810 GCA_009831015.1 Picea engelmannii | reverse complement strand
AATGAGAGCAGAGCGGACTCTGGAATGAGAGCAATGAGAGCGGATTCTGCACGAATAGCTTCGGACTATGGAATGAGAGCGGATTCTTGATGAATAGCTTTTAGCAAGATTTCCCTTCTGAATATAAGATCCCCAACGTCCAGGTTAAAAGATGGTTCATCTTTACTCGATCAACGGCTTTATATTTTGTAATAGATTTTTTTCTTATATCGCACGCAACGGTTGTTTTTTAACCTATAAACTTTTTAAATTGTTTTATTTCCTTTATTTACCTTCTTATATTTAAATTAGTTTCTTATTTTTTTTTTCATTAAGATAATAAATAGTGTCTTATTAATTAACAATTGTTTTCAAGTTCATAATAAGTTTTTTATTCTTCAATGATCCTTTTCTCAATGCTATAATTTCAATTGAGCTTGTGGTGAATATCAATTCCAAGATATTTGTATGAAATCACTTCCTCCAAGTTGTTGTTGTCATATACTAAGGTATCATAAGAGATTTTATTGGATTTAATAATCATGACCTTAGTCTTATCAATATTAATAGTCATACCCATATTGTAGCAAAAATCCTTGAGGATTCTTAGTTGGTTTTCAAGATCATGGGAACTCCTTGCCATAAGAACAATATCATTGACATAAAGAAGAAGATTGATGACTATACTAGTGAGAGTAGGGTCGACACAACCTTCTTTTTCCAAGCAATCTTCTAACTTCTCAATGTATATGCCAAAAAGGGTAGGGGAAAAGGGACAAACATTGTTTGACTTCAATATTGTAGTTAATCTCTTTTGACGAGCCCTCAATGTTTTTAAACTTAGCAATAACTTTCTCATACATCCTTATTGCAGCAACCCTCAACTCGAGAGGCACTTTTATCTCTTCCAACCTATTCCAAAGGTTTTTCCTAGAAATCATGTCAAAAGCTTTTCTAAAGTCAACAAAACAACAAAAAAGATTGGTTTTAGTATTGCGTATCCCCTCTACAATGATCCTAAAGGTAACAAGATGGTCCAAAGTTGAATGATATCTCCTAAACCTGGCCTGGCCTTTAGCCCTTTTACCATGACTTTCTAGCCAAAGGCTAATCTTCTTTTCCAAAATAATTCCATAAAGCTTGGCTAAAATTGGGCTAATCATAATGGTCTTATAATTAGAGGGAATGTTTTTATCCTCATTTTTAAAAATAAGAACAATGAGGCTTTGCATCCAGGGTTTAGGGAAGCCCTTCTTGACTGCTAAATTGAATAGCTTGTGTATGCGAGGGATAAGGATTGGCCCTCCGATTCTAAAAATTTCATCCTGGTAACCTTTAATGTCCTTAGCTTTCCCATTTGCAAGTCGCTTAACCCCGAACTCTATGTCATCTAAAGAAAAAAATTCTTCCTTTGTAGGGACAATAGCAATGGTGTCCATGGAATTAGGGAACTTGTAAAGACTTTTAAGGTAGGAATTTCAATCCCTTAAGGAAATCCTATTATTTTCTTTAGTATTGTGTTTTATAATTTGGCTCGAGAACTTCTTAGGATCCATCTTATATAGTTGTGAAAGTTTCTCTTTCCTTTTATTGATATAGTACATTTTTTTCCTTTTAATTAGGGCTTTGTACATATTGATCTTATCAAGTTTTAATGACTCATTATAAACATCCCTAATAGATTTCCTAGCAATTTTACATTCTTTATCATACCAAGGGTTGGTCGTTCTATTATTCTTTTTATATGACACCTCGAAAGAGAACTTGTTAATAGCAGTGGAAAGCATAGTTGTAAAATTATGATAGAGTTCTTTAATGTTGTCCTTATAAGTTAGGAGTTTTGATTTACTATTTAAATCCTTTAAGAAAATGTCAACTTTACTTTTGTCAAAGCGCAAATTCCTTTGATTATCATAATTCTCTTCAATGGTGCTCCTATGCATGGAAAGGTTTAGAGTTAGGGTGAAGGGTTTATGATCAGAGTGAGGCTCATGGTCATTTAAAAGGTCAAAAGTTGTTATTTTGTTCGAAACGAGGATATCATATATCACATAATCTACAACACTATTACCTAGCCCATGAATACAAGTCATCTGGTTGGAGTTTGACCACTTAATTACTCCATTGCAAATTATTAGGTCTTGAGAGCTGCAAAGCTTGACCAACTCAATACCAAACAAATTCTCAATTAGGCCTTCAGAGATTATTTTGTAGCTATTAGATAAAACAAGGTCTTCATCTAGCCATAAAGGATTATGGTTGGAGTCATTACTTAAAAGAGTAGCTTGTTTAGTTGCAGTCCTAGCATTAAAGTTTCCTAGCGGGAGGATATTACCTTCATTTTTCAAACTATAAATATCTTGTTCTAAATTATTATAGGGATATTGCTATCTAGATTGTTTTTTTAATAAAAAATAGAATTAATATGTGCAAAATAACAAATTTCTATGTACATCTTCTTAGCATTGGTGTCTAAAATTTCTATCCAAATGTACTGATTGAGAGGGTCAATCTTATGAAGTTGAATGTGAGGAGAAATGATCTCTCTAATATAACAAGCTATGCCTCCTATCCCTCTATGATGATATTTTTTGTTCCATGCCGACCACAAGACAAATATTTCTATGTTAGGGACCTTAGACTCCTCACGCTCCCAAGTTTCAACTAGACAGATAATATCAATATCACTCGTGATCCAACTTATCATAGGACCTTTGCGCCATGGAAAGCCAGGACAATTCCAAAAAGGATCCAGAGTGTCCCAAATTCCTATTTATTATTATCCTTCTGGTCTCTATCCCTAACAATAGCTTTTCGATTTCTAATTATTGTCCATTTTCCTTCTTTCCTGGCTTTTTTTACCTTTTAAACTTCCTTCCGTAATTCAGCTTCGTCTTCGGGAATGAGGTCTTCATTTACAAATATTCCTGGCCCTTTTAAGGTCGAAGATTTACTAAGTATTCTATATTTATGGTCATTACAACTTACTTTGACACTGATCAACCTATCTTTGTGATCAATTATTTTTCCTAGCCTCTTTGCTAGCGTATCCTCCTCTTGTTGTTCTTTTATACCAAAAATTATGGGGTTCAAGGCTCTTTTGTTATGCTCATGGTTCCACTTCGATTAACTTATTCATTTCCTCTTTGATGGATTTGATATCCAATTTGTTTTCCATATTATTGAGGGTCAAATTGTTGGTTAGTTTTTCTTCTAGCGCTTTAATCTTATCTCTCAAGTTGTGATTTTCTTCAACCCCTCCTTCTTGGATTGATTGTTTATTTTTTTTCCATTTCTTGAATCTTATTCTTCATTGTTTGCAATTCACTCTTGAACCCTAAGAATCTATCCTCTATTTGAGTTTGAATGGTATCTTTAATTTTTTTATCAATGATTGCCTCTAGCTCTATTTGGAGTTTTACGTATCTTTCTTCACTCATTTTTTCTAATGTTTCTAACTCTATTTGGATTTTGACATTAAATAATTTTTTAATTAAAATTTTATGACTACAATTAAAACTATGAATTCATGTAGATCAATTGGCAAGTGCCTTGTAAATGGAAGGAAATGTGTAAAGAAAATCTCAAGTTTGATTCTCACCCCGATCTACTTGTGTTCCATTCTTGCGGAAACCACGAGTTGCCAATTCCCCTAATATTAAAATATATATTCATAATAATTAATAGTTTATGTGTATAAAATTTTGTAACTACCATTAAAATTATACATTCATAATAAGTGTGTGAGTTATAACATATTTACTATAAATTAATACATCTTCAAATTTTTATTGTTAAATGTACATTTATTATAATAATAATCAATTTTATTATATTTTTTTTAAATATTAATTTCATAAATTAATTGAATGGTTGAATAATTTATAATTAATATTAACATATTAATTTTGTGAATTTATTGTAGTATAAATTCATACATCTTCAAATTTTATTATTAAATATTTTATTATAATAATGATTTGTAAATAATTTTATTATAATAATGAAAAAATTAATTTTTAAAATTAATATTATGGTCAGTTAATTTAGTTCCTCAACGAACCAGTTGGGGCTAGTTTAACGAGATAGCTCCTAATCAAGTCAGTAACTCCTAATAAATAAGGGAGTTCTTCTCAGACTTATCTCATCAATCAAGGAGTCGAAATAATATTTACGTTCTCGATCCGGGTTAATATTAACATATTAATTAAAAATAATAATTTTTAAAATTAATTAATTAATTTATAATTAATATTAATATATTAATTAAAAAATAATAATTTTGTAGATTAGTCGAATGATTGATTATCGTGATTTACAAATAGGAATTAATATGGAAACGGGTGGGCTAAAGTACATAGCTAAGGACGACTCTATAAATTGAAAAGTATTACCAGTACGCGATGGATCACATTGATTAATTACTATGGAAACGAATGGGCTAAATACGTAGCTAAGGACGACTCTATAAATTGATAAGTATTGGCAGGTTAGTTAAGTATCTAAGCTAATGAGGAGAGGTGGGGAAATTATATATATATATATATAATATTTAAAAGGTATTATCACAACAAAGTTAAAAAAATATTTATTAATATTTTTTTTAATAAAATATAATATATTTAAATATTTATATTTTAAAATTAGTTTTAATGTTGAGAGTGTTTGGATAATAGAAATACTTTCAACATTATGTTAAAATTTACATCTTCGCATGACTAGCTTTTAATATAAATATTGTGAATTTTTCATTTCACATATGTATAAGTATAGATATTGAAAATAATATTAAGGCAAAACAAATTAAATTTATCATAATTTGAAATAGCTTTGAATTTATTAGTAAGTAAAATTTTTAAATTTAAATTATGTTTGATGATGGTTAACTTGAGATCAAAATTGGTCTATTAAACTTTAAGATAGGTAAGAGATTTCTTGGATTTTTTATAATGTTATTTAGATGCTAAAAAAACATTAGGAGAAGCATTTAAAGATCACTATAATTTTGATGACTTAGAAAGTTTTTTTCTTTGGGGATTGTCCAACACCCAATCTCACTATGTAGCTCATGAGAATTAGTTCTTATTTTAGTAATACAGATTCTCTTTTTAGTGCTAGTCAAAACATATGGATACTTTTGATCTTCAAAATTAGGGTTAACCATTTTCTTATACTATCTTAATTTTCTTTTATCCTCTAACTTTATTGCACCATAGATTCTCCTTAAATTTAGATTGAACAATATTTTTAATATCATCAGTATTATGCATAATAACTTCTTTTTTTATTCCCCAATGATTTAGACATCATTATGCCATCCCCGCTTAGTCGTTTGTGATTTTGGCTAGTGTGAAGAATTTTTTTGGAGCCTCTTGTCATCCATGTTGTTTATCTTGTTCTTGTACATTAAATACCTAATCACAATTGTTCTCTCAATGAGGTAAAGGCTCACTTATATGAGGAGGATACGATAGGGTGTATTTCTTTTAATTTTGAGATTATAAGTTATAAAATTCTTTTGGATCCATTCTATGTTTCTCTAGGATTCTCGAGAGATACCACATCCCTAAAATTCACATACATACAAGAGAATAGGAGTGAAAAGAGTCTCAAAGAGGAGATTTTTCTTATTCCATAGCCGATTTTTTTTATTCCATAGCCAAGGTTCTGCTAATTTACAATTATTTTCGATCCCATAATAATCTTTCCACCCTCCATTTATCTTTTTCTCAATGCTATAGTTCCAATTGAGCTTGTGATAAATATAAATTCCAAGATACTTGTAAGAAGGAACATCCTCCAAAGAATTTTTGTCATATACGAAAGTATAATAAGTGATCTTGTTGGATTTAATTATCATAACCGTCGTTTTGTCAGTGTTCACAATTATTCTTGTACTAGAGTAGAAGTCCTTGATGATGCTAAGTTGCTTAGTGAGGTCATAGGGGTACGTTTCCATAAGAACAATATCATCGACATAGAGAAGAAGGGTCATGATTATACTAGCAAGGGTTGGTCCAACCGATCAAGGGGATCTCAGTGGCCATCCACCGTTTCCCCTAAATAAATGTTTTTGAGCCTGTGATTTTGATAAACCATGATATTCACCCTTTTGATGGGGAGTATAATGGAATTCCATCTCCATTTGTTAATTATAGTAATCATGTAATGATTGCTTAGTGGTCTTATTTACATGCCTACAATGTTAATGCACCAGATTCTATCAGAACTCTACAGTTAAACATGGCTGCACCAGAGTAGTACTGGGATGGGTGGCCTCCTAGGAAGTCCTAGTATTTTACATGCCTATGGAATTTTGTAAACTTAGACCAATTTATCCCACATGTATTATGGGAATTATTCTCCTCTCACTCTCTCATATATAATTGATGTGAAGAAGGTCCCTTGAGCATGCAATGGAGTGTGATGTAATGCTTATTGGGAATGAGCGTAGACATCATCTCTTTCTCTTAAGAGATAAACTACCACCATTCTAGTTAGTTTGTGTTCTATAATATTCTGTTATTCATTAATAGAAGTTGGGTTTCACTGTATTTCCGTGTTCTCTTCTATATTTTCACTTATATCTCTTTTTGTTTTCAATATAATCTAGATCAGTAGTATCAGAGAAATATCCTCCTCCTTGTTGTTTCTCGATGCATGTCCCCGATGAGGTCAGAGTATAGAGAATTGGGTCTTGAGCTAGTTTCTCTTGGAGACAACCACTCTTGCCAACCTAAGTGACTTCCCATGGGGGAAGAAAATAGAGATGATACAACATGAGATCCTTTCAATACATTTCTCGAGGAATCTCTCATGCGATAGACGAACGAGATGATGTGAAACTTTGGTCAAATCCTTTGATGACTACCGATGGTGGCTAAGGAATCTTCAACAAGAAACCATTTGGGAGCTGCAACACCCTTCAAGGTATAAGTTAATTTTGATATCCCTTTATTTGAAGGCCAGATAGATGTAGACGCTCTAGAGAAATTGTTGAAACTACTAGAAGGTTATTACTTTATCCAAAAAAAATTCGATGGTGAAAATATCACCTTTGCACTCCTTAAAGCCCTTTCCCATGTTAAATCTTGGTGGGAAGGTTATTGGGAGAGACACACCATGGATGAATATATTCCATTCATGAGAGAACCCACCTATGAAGCCTTTGTGGATTCCCTTAAGGAGGAGTTCTACCCTGTTGGAAGCTATGATGACCAATATATGAGATGGATGACTTTGCGTAAGGAGAGAGACCAAACAATGACAAAGTATACCAACATCTTCCATACCCTGCGCTCAAGCTGGGTATTGAAGATTTTGAGAGACACCTTGTTCTGAAGCACCATAGTGGCTTACACAGATAAATCCAAATAGAGATGGATTTCTTGTAAATATCCTGAATGGGAGTTGCTTATCGACATGTTGTCAAAATTGAGCAAAAATTTAAGTAGCGAAATGAGTTAGAGTTCGGTCTGCAAATATTCAACAACAGAAGATGGAAAATATGGCCCTAACTCACAAAAAAAAGGTCAAAGTAAGGAAGGAAAACCTCAAGAAAACAAGTCCAAGCTGCAGACAAAGAACGGTAATGGAAAGATGAAGGAAACTGGAAAGTGGTGTGTGTTCCACAAAATCCGCAGGCGCAACTTTGATGAATGTGGATCGAAACAATCATTGTTGGTCAAGCTTAAATAAAAGAAGTTGAACCATGACTCAGAATATGATTCAAAATAGGGAAAGTAGATCATCGATGCAGAACCTAGTTCTACCATCACAACCATAAATATCCAACTAGACGAGTTGTAGGAGCTTGAAGAGGGCGAGTGCCTCTTCCATTCACATATGTGTGTTAAAGGGACCCCACTGCATTTAATTACTGACAACGAGAGCCATAAGAATGTGATTTGGACCGAGTTCATCAAGGGATTGAAGCTATCAACGATGCCACACCCCCAACTATACACCATTGGTTGGTTGAGCGAGAGACAAGACCTTCATGTTATCCAGTAGTGTCATCTATCATATGACATCAAGCCCTTCCAAGATAAGGTATTTTGTGAGGTTTACCCACTTGAAGTATATGATGCTCTTTTAGGACAACGATATATGTGGAAGTGTCAATCAATTTAGGAGTCTCGGTCCCATAGTTTCATTGTTACTCTGGTGGTCAGCTCTACATAATATCGCAGGTAGTGATGATTACTACAATTTCATTGATCTCATCAAAACCATGTCGCAAAGTAATCTCTCAAAACACAAAGTTTTCCCTGTTCACAATCCAATCAAAAGGTGAACAAAAGGTCACTGCAATCACCATAACCTTGGCCCAAGACCTTTCTATACAATAGAATCAACTTGAAAAGATTGTAGAGGATCACAAAGATATTTTTTCACCTATGGGGATGCTTTTTCACTGCCAAGTCAAGCATTCCATTGCATTGGTGCTCGATGCTCCCTTACCCAATGGTCCAATCTATAAATGCTCCCTTCCAGAGAATGAGAGTCTTCCATATGTTCAACATAGATATAATATATCCCTTCATATCTCTATTAGTCCTTGGGGTTCCATCCATTAGCCCCCATTGATATAGCTCTTCCTCCTACATCTTCATCGATAGAGTCCTCCCATAGTTAGAAAAAGAAATATCATGTAGCTAGATTTGTTGAACGGATCCAACATCTCTAACAATAGGTTTGTGACATCCTTCAACCAGCTAATGCGAAGTATAGGCAGAAAAATTACTTCAGCAAGGCAAGCAACTCACCAAGGTTAAGATTCAACAAAAGTTTCCCCATCTCTCGAGGGAACTTGATAAAATGGAGACCATTGCTTCCTAGGGAGGGGTGACTGATCTAGGTGGATCTTGGTGGCCATCCACCTTTTCCACTAAATCAATGTTTTCGATCCTATGTTTTGGATAAACTATGATATTCACCCTTTTGATGGGGATGATAATGTAATTCTATCTCCATTTGTTAATTACACTCATCATGCAATGATTGACTAGTGGTCTTATGTACATTCCTACACTGATAATGCACTGGGTCCCATTAGAAGTATGCAGTTAAGCACGCTTGGGCTAGAGTAGTACTCGAATGGGTGACATCTTGGGAAGTCCTAGTGTTTTACATTCCTATGACATTTTGTATACTTAGACCAATTTATCCCACATGCATTATGGGAATTATTCTCCTCTAACTCTCTCATATATAATTGAGGTGAAGGAGGTCCTTTGAGCATGCAATGGAGTGTGATGTAATGCTTATTGCGAATAGCTAACATCTCTTTCTCTTCAAAGATAAGCTACCACCATTCTAGCTAGTTTATGTTATATAGTATTTTGTTATTCATTAATAAAAGTTGGGTTTCATAGTAAATATGTGTTTTCTATTATATTTTCATTTGTATCTCATTTTGTTCTCAATATAATCTAGATCACCATGCTATAAAGGGTATAGGTCTTTTTCTATGGTTTTCTAGCCACATGTTTATATTCTTTTCCAAAATATTTCCATATAGCTTGGATAAAATGGGGCTAATTATAATGGTCCTATAATTAGAGGGATTGTTTTTGTCCCCACTTTTAAAAATAGGTACAATGAGGATTTGAGTCTAGGGTTTATGGAAGCCCTGCTTGACTCCTAAATTGAAGAGATTGTGTATGTGAGGGATCATAATAGGCCCTCCAATTTTTAATATTTCATACTATTAGCCCTCTATGTTCCTAGCTTTCCCATTTGATTTATGTCACTTCATCTTCTGCATAAACCTTTGGAATGTTGTCTAGGACATTAAGAGATTAATAAAGATTTTTAAGATAGGAATTCCACTCTTTCAAGGGAAGCATACCATTTTCTTTAGTTTTACAAGTTAAATTTTACCTCCAAAATTTCTTTAGATCTAGCTTAGATAGATGTAAAAAATCTCTTTCTTTTTATTTAAGTGATACATTTTTTTTCCTTTTAATTAGAGCTTTGTATTTATTAATATCATAAGATTTTAAGGAATCATTAAAGGCATCCCTAATGAATTTTATAGCAAGTTTACATTTTATTTTTTTTATTTTTTTTACACATTGATGGGAAATTTATATTAATAAAAAAAAAGTGGTCGTAGCACGTTGCATTGCAGAGTTGATTACAATGAAAACAAAGATGTATCAAACTGAACTAACTGCACTGGAGCAAAGAGGCTATTCAGCCTTCTAAGAGTACCATCTCCATCATACCACCCTACCTTATTGACTTCATAGGTTTCTATTAGACAAAAACTACCAAGCAAAAATACATATTTAAATACCATGATCACCCATGGGTGTTGTTGGATTATGGTCTTCCATAGGAGATGGATAATTCAAATCTGGTTGATTCGGAATTGGAGCAGGCGAAGACTCGCCCTCCACAACGTCTATGGAATCCTGTTGACGAGAAACTTGCATTGCTTCCACCTGGGCGCGAACCGCTTCAAGCTCATCCTGTTGCTGTCCCAACAATTCCAAAGTGAAGGTGACAATGAAGTCTAATTTCCAAATGTTGCTGTGATTCCCACAGAGGATCCGGATGAATATAAGGTTCCCAAATTAAAAGATGCTTCATCTTTACTCGATCAACTGCTTTATAATTTGTTATAGATTTTTTTCGTATATCGGAAGCAACTGTTGTTCTTTTAACCTATAAATTTTGTAAGTTGCGTCTGTAAATAAATATTTACTTCTTTTTATTTCAGTGTTATATTTAAATTTTAAATTTTTGAAAGTTGTATTTTAATTTATTTTTATTTAAAATTTAAAATTTTGTTTTAAAATTTATTTCTATTTAAATTTTACATTTATTTTTTATTTAAATTATTTTTATAGATTTATGATTTATACAGTGAGTAGTTTAGTAACTACTCAATTAAATTGTATGATAGGGTATCATGAGTTACATCATCAAGTTCATATGAAAATAATAAATGGTAGTTTTATTAAAATTTTATAATTACTATTAAAAATATACTTTCATAATAATTATTCTTTATTAAAATTTCATGCTTATAAAATTTAATAATTACAATTAAAAATAATCATTCATAATCATTGTGTGGAGTTATAACATATTTATATAAATTAATATATCTTCAAATTTTATTATAAAATGTACATATTAAATATGTTCTATTAAAATTTTATGTTTATAAAACTTATAACTATAATTAAAAATATGCATCCATCATAATAGTAGTGTGGAATTATAACATAGTTAATATAAATTAATACATCTAAATTTTATAAAAATGTAAATTTCTTATAATAATATTTTTTCATCAATTTTATTATATTTCTTAAAAATATTAATAATTACAATTAAAAATAATCATTCATAATCATTGTGTGGAGTTATAACATATTTATATAAATTAATATATCTTCAAATTTTATTATAAAATGTACATATTAAATATGTTCTATTAAAATTTTATGTTTATAAAACTTATAACTATAATTAAAAATATGCATCCATAATAGTAGTGTGGAATTATAACATAGTTAATATAAATTAATACATCTAAATTTTATAAAAATGTAAATTTCTTATAATAATATTTTTTCATCAATTTTATTATATTTCTTAAAAATATTAATTTTGTGAATTAATTGAATAGTTGAATAATTTATAATCAACATTATTATATTAATAATATAATATTGGAGGATTGGTAGAAAAAGATTAAGTGCAATATTGAAGATTGACAAGTTAGAAGCATGTTGTGTCTGCCCTAGTCTGTAGAGTCATCAATCTTCTTCTTTAAGCAGATGATATTGTCTCTCACTAGTATAGTCATCAATATTCTTCTTTATGTAGCCCCCACCATCTTGAAAACCAAATAAGAATCCTCAAGGAATTTTGCTCTTACGATCCCTTCATATATGACAACAACAATTTGAAAGAAGTGAATTCATACAAATATCTTGAAATCGATATTCATCATAAGCTCAACTAGAATTATAGCATTGAGAAGAGGATTATTGGGGGATGGAAAGCTTATTATGGGCTTGA
>ML839751.1:0-18973 GCA_009831015.1 Picea engelmannii | reverse complement strand
ATTGAAAAAAAAAAAAAAAAAAAAAAAAATTTAGTTTTTATGCGAGTTAGGTCTCCTTCTTTCTTTTCATTTCTTTGCATAGTTATTTGGAAAAGAAAAATAAATTAGCATAGGGTTGTATTTTCTTCTTATCTTAAAATCATTCCAAAAGAAAAATAAGAAAGAAAATCTTTTCATTTTCTCTTTTGTTTCACTGGAAAGTTGCATTGTGCATTTTTCATGGAAAGGAAAAAATATTACATCTTTAGGTTTGAAAGATTAGTGTAAAGTTTTATTTGTCGGTGTTCTTAAAAGTTTCATTTTTGCAAGAGTATCAAACATCAGTTGCACTTCCATACCCTTTTAGTAAAACCAACCAATAAAATGAATGCTTGATATTAAAATATATTTGACCTTTTTGTTTATAGGGTACACCAATTAGACTAGGCTTTAAGGCCTTGGATTAGGTATGGAGAGGAAAATCTTCAAGGACACTTAAATAAACTTAGACGTTGTGATAGGGAGTGTTGTGTCCCTTTTGTCACCTAAATGAGAAAAATGAGGACTCTTACAAGTCTAGTTGGGCTAGTTGGACAAGACAATAGTGAATGCAAGAGTTAGAAACATCAAGCATAAGAAATAAACAAAGAACTAAACTAATAACAATAAAAGAAACTAAACTAGAGTGCAAAAGGGAAATAGAACAAAAAATAAACAACATGCATGCTACCAATGGTTAAGTTGTATTAGTGGGAAAACACCAAAGAGAAAGGGAGACTTATGGGTCCCCTCTTCCTCCAAGGGAGGGCTCTTGAACCCCTAATGATTGAGCTCTTCTTACAAGTAGCAAACTAGAATGAAATGGTGAATAAATCCAAAGCTCATTCATTCAAGAGGTGATGTGAATGGCCAAATGAAATGGTGCTTGTATGCTCTTGATGAGGAAAGAGGATCCTCCAAGAGAATATAGGCAACATAACAATACAAATGAATTCCTTGAAAATATAGTGCACCCATGGCCTTTTTTTATAGAAAAGCTTTGAGGCATTATTCAACCAGTCTTTAGTGTGAACAAGGGGCTCTTTAGGGCATCCTTAGGTATTTGACCAACCCCCCACTCAAATTCAGCTCGGATTTGGGTGTCAAATTGACTTGGGAGATGAACCAGAAGTGGGTGGAAGGCCGACCAAAATCATAAATGCGTCATTCTGAGGTGTGCATGGCTTTTTGTGTCCACAGTCATGCATTGGGTGCATATGTTCTTTTTCAGCATTATTCGACTGTCGCACGTGCGTGCGTTGGCTTTGTATCTTTAGCGCATGCTGATTTTTTAACTAGTTGTATAGTTTTGTTCCCTTTGGAAATTCATTTTCGGGGCCATGGATGAACTAATGAGTGTTTGAAGATGCTAGATTCATATAACCATTTGCAGACAAAATTCTAGTGATAACAGATGGCCCTTGATGTGTGAGGTTAGGAGCATACGTATAGCCGAAATGCATCAATGTTTATTCTACTAAGAGTACCTTTGTAAGAAAGAGTGTTGAGGGAAATTTCAAGAGTGACCCATTGGAGGGAGAGGGGAACTGATAGGACCCAAACCTTTCGCAAGGTGTGGAAAAATTAAATTGTGTACAATTAAGGCGGGCATGCCCCATGCTCATGTCATGTAACTCAAAAATCTGGAATACAGTAATTGAAGCTGTGTCTTGGTGTAGACGACTACAATGCCCTCGGGGGCATGTTGATAATAGTAGAGGATAATTCTAATGATGAACAAACTCTGAAATAAGGCGATGAAACCTATAATAAGTGTCAATGATATGCAGGCATTGATAGCCTATCAAATTTTAGAGGTCTTCGACAAAAAACAACTGCAATGGTCTCAAAGTAAGACCCACCGCAACATGATAAAGTATTGAAGTCAAATGTCGTGGGAGTAAACGACAATAAAGAGAAATGTTAGGTCTCATTGTGTCGTCCGAGACTCCTCATTATAAAGGTAATGAGAGCCAAGATACTGTCGCCCTTCTGGAAACTGTGTTGATGTCGACAAAAAGGGAGACGCGACTCCAAGAAGCAAAGGGCTTCATGAAATCTATGAGATAAAATCAAGAACTGACGAGGAACATGGACATAGTCAAGATACGGGGAGACTCAAGACTTCCCTTGGTTGGGGATATTGGTGAGGGATACGTGAAAGCAACCATGAACTGAATCTAGCGTCAGGGGGATGACTAGACTAGGGTTAAAGTGTGTCAGAGGTGTGAAAAAGTGGACAAACTCAGAGATCAGGGGTACATGGACTATGGGATACTTAGGGTTTATGGACGATGTCAATAGTAGTAGAAGATAATGAATTCCCCAACCAAGGGAAATGTGGGTTTCTTTTGCCGAAATAAAGAGGGTCGCCAAAGGTGACAACAAAAAACTATGTAAAAGTTGGAAACAAAGGCTTTGTACAATTACCAAATGAATAAAGAATAATTGGGGATGAGCGTACAGATACAGAAATGAGTGCCCCAATGAAATATGGCTTGGCCTGTGAGGGCGCATGTTGCATGGAAAATAGGTGCAGGGTTGGGACCCCATAGGTGGGTTTCTGTATTAGGTAAAATGAATGGAGGACAATCTGTAGATGGGAAAACTAATGGTGGATGAGATGGAGGGATAATGATACTGTGGAGGTGCAGTCAAAATGTGAATCATGACGAGATTAGTCGAGATTCCATTATGGGGAAGTTAGTAAAATGAGGAGAAGGAGCATGCGGATAATTCTAGGGAATGCAAATACTATGGGGACTCCTAGCCCTAGGGGGTGAAAGTAGCATGAGTTTCAAAGTGTTAAGGGGGACTATGAATGGGACAAATCATGTGGGGAAGAGTGCTACCAGGTGACAATACTGAAATGAAATGGAGGTGCGAGTATTGCAGATCTAGGTGGGGGAAACCTAGAGGCAAAAAATTGAAGGGTGTGACTGGGAGATGCAATTGATATTTAGAAGGAATGATTACATGCCAGTAGTGATCTTATACCTGAAAGGGCCATACTGATTTGTGGTGACCAAGTACCTCCACACATGAAAAAAAAATACCCGACATGAACAATATCTGAAGATAAATAACAGATAACAATTATTTGATAATTTTGAACATAAGCATGCGTACCTAGGTGTGATGTGAGAAAAATGATCCCCAGGGGATAAGAATGGATGGTGGCCTGGGGAATGTGACAGTGTAGGTGGCAAGATCTTGGTCCTGTGGCTGAAGACGGATCAGAAAACAGACACTCGGAGCTCCCGGAATTGAGTATGGAAGTTTGGAAAAAGGGACTATATATAGTTGTAGGGCTCACATTGCACCCATTTTGTATATGGTGTTGGGACATCGATTTTGTATTTATAGGGGTGAGGTGGTTCACCTACCTACGGATATTGTACATGTACTATTTTTTGTAAACATTGATGGCACATTGACCGATATATATATATATATATATATATATATATATATATATATATATATATATATATATATATATATATATATATATATATGGATATAAATTTTGGGATCTTTGTGATGTTCACATGTGTTGATGTTTTTTGGTTTAATGTCTAATTTATATGTTGTGACAGACTTTTGATGAGTTATGTATGTGTAATGGTAACTTGATGGGATAAATGCCAATCTAACACTAGGTTATCCATATTATCTGCTATTTGATTAAATTGTCTTGGAATATGTGTAAATGTGATTGAATCAAAATGTCATGATAAAATTCTAACTTGCAGGTATTTGCGGAAGAGGCAAGGATCGCGGACATGATACACATTGTTGAGCTAGAGGACAATGAGTTGGGAATCTAATAAGATGATAAGGTGATGAACATGGCGGCTATTGGCCTCTATAAGGAGGCCAATGACGGTTGTGTATTATTCTTGCTTGTTGGTTGTTGAGCCCAAACATATGCCACTAGAGTGAAGCAGTTCATGTGAGGGGGTATAGAGGGCCCAAGCGGCCGAAGCGAGGTTTTGTGTACAATGACTAGCTCCGTCAGCATAACCGATGTGGTAGACTGATGGAGGAGGCATATGTCAATAACAAAAATGATATATTAGACACGAGGCATGGAGGAAAAAAGAAGATTAAAAACTCTACAGAAAGTGGAGAAAAAGAAAAATCCTAGTGTAGAATGGCTACACTCAGGCGTAAAATTTCTTTAAGTACAACCTGTTGACGGGTTCTTTGAGAGGGTGGCCTTCAGTAGAGGCCAGGATGTATGTGCCTTTAGTGAGTCAATGTTGGATGATGTAAGGTCCATGCCATAATGACTTGAATCTTCCATGGCCGAGGGTATCGTGAGCGATATTGTAAGCAAGGATGAGGTCGTCTTTGTTGAATGAGCGAAGGTCGACATGGCGATTGAAGGTGGCCTTCGATCATTTTTTGTCTTCCTCATTGTTCTGTAATGAAGATCGACGATCTTCATCCAATGACTCTAAGTTCAGCAAATGCTGATCCATTGGAGCAGTGTCGGGTAATAGTTCAATAGCGGTGCGCAAGGTGGGAATTTCACATTCTATGGGGAGAGTGGCCTCGACCCCATGGACAAGATGAAATGGTTTGATACCAGTGGTAGTTTTAACTATCGTGCGATAAGACCATAGTGCGAAAAATAACATATGGTTCTAATTGGTCTTATGTTTGTTAACTGTGCACTGCAACATGGTTTTGAGGACCTTGTGGACCGCCTCTACTTGTCTGTTGGACTGAGGGTAGTATGGGGAGGGGAACTTGTGGGATAATCCTAACCTGGAGGATATTTCGACGAAAGTCTCATTCTCTAAGTGTTTCTCATGATCAGAGACTAACTATAGTGGGACTCCAAAGCGGAAGATGATATGATTAAATAAAAAATGCATTGTAGTGTTAGCGGTGTTGTTGAAGGTAGGCATGGATTCGACCCATTTGGTGAAGTAATCAAATGAAACAATGATGTATTTGTGTCCATTGCTAGATGGAGGTTTGCAAGTCATGAAGTCTATGCCCCATTTGCAAAAGGGGCCGACAGTAATGATGGGGTGCAGAAGAGAAGGTGGTGCTCTCGCCTTGTTGGCATATAGATGACATTTGTCACATCGCATTCACAGCATGGATGCAAGCATGAAATAATGTGGCCCAAAAATAGCCATCTCGAATGATTTTCTAGGCGGTGGACATCCCTGAGAGGTGACCACCACAAGCATCGTTATGGAAGTCATTCAAGACTCTATCTTCTTCATCAATAGTCAAACATCGACGAAGTATGGTGTCGATCCCTCGTCGATATAAGATATCGTCGATAAGGAGGTAGCGAGGGGCCTGGTGCCGAATACATTGACGATCATCCTTGGAGAGGTGGTTTTCAAACTTCTATGTTCGGAGGTAGACTAGAAGATTTCCATACCAAGGATCATCTGAAGGGATGAAATAGAGATGTTCGTTGGGGAAGTCAGTATTGATGGGAGAGATAGTTGTATTGGAAGGAAATGTCGTAATGAGTTCAACAAGGACGAGGGATTTCTTGCTCTTGGGTGTTGAAAATTTGAGGTCGTACTCCTGAAGGATGATAATCCATTGGGCAAATTTTCCATTAATTTGTCGGCGACTGAGTAATTATTGCATGGGGTTGGAATCTGCTACGACCTTGGTAGTTCGAAGTAGGATGTAATGGCGTAGTTTATGGACTACAAGGACAATTGCAAGGGCAAGTTTATCTTCGTGATTGTATTTCAAGGGTGGTCCTAAAAGGTTTTTACTAATATAGTAAATGACAATCTCCCGGTCGTCATCCCCTAATTGGACGAGAACTCCTGCGACGGAGACGGTAGTGACCGATAAGTAGAGGATATAGTTGCGGTCATAATCGGGTGGACTAATCAATGGGGCATTAGAGAGGGCCACTTTGATATCATCAAAAGCGGTTTGGGCATGTTCATCCCATTGGAATGGGATATCATGACGTAAGAGGCGAAGGAAACCATGTTCTTGAGTAGCGTAATTGGGGACAAAGCGGCATAAAAAGTTACCTTTGCCTTGTAAGCTTTGCAACTGGCACAAATTTTGAGGGGGGGGATTTTCGTGATGGCTTAGACCTTGAGGGGGTCTACTATGATGTTGTCTTAGGAGACGATGAACCTAAGGAGGCATCCAACGGTGACACAGAATACGCACTTGAGAAGGTTCAAACGAATATGGTACTGATGACACATGTGAAAGATAATTCATATGTCATCAAGATGTTGAGTGCGTTTCTTGGATCGAGCGGTGAGATCGTCCAAGTAGGTGAGGATGATTTGAGCCAAATCATGAAATATGTATGTCATGTTACGTTGAAAAGTGGCACTGACGTTCTTTAGGCCAAAAGGCATGACATGATACACAAAAGTACCCCAAGGGGTAGTGAATGTGGTTTTGTAGTGATCAGATGGGTGAATCTGAATTTGGTTGTAGTCATATAAACCGTCCATGAAGGACAAAGCCTCGTGGCTAACACAAGCATTGATAATTTGGTCAATAAAGGGTGTTGGAAAATTGTCTTTGGGACAAGTGTGATTGAGATCATGGAAGTCCATACAGACGCAAATAGTGCCCTGTTTTTTGTTAATGAGGACAGGGTTGGTGTCACAAACCCACTACGCAAATCAAGATTTTTCATTGATTTCTCAACAATCAGAATCCCCGAAGTCCTACGGGGCTTAGCACAGGAGATCTCTTTCCTTTTTCCACCTCCATATGATTGTAGTTCACGACTATGGGCCGAATCAGTACGGCGTCTTTTCGTACTTCACGGCTCAGTGCTACCGGAACGTCGAGTCGCTCGACTCTGCAAACCCTGAAGCTTGAAACAGTGAAACGCCGAACCCCGATGGGGCTAGCGAGGGGCAAGTTTCTCTCTTGGGGTCTTGTCTACGTGACCCTATATGGTGTCCATGCGCTTAAGCCAGCCAAGAGCTTATCGACTTTTCGCGATTCGGGGAATCGCAATACACGATTTCTACATTTCCCCATTCAAATCCCCGAAAATTTCAAGGTCTCCAAAGTCGTGTAAGAGATCGACGGCTCTTAGGAGCATGGATCCAATGGTCCATGGGATTTCAGGTATTGGGATTTCGTGACTCATGAAGGCAAGATTTCTTGCCTTTTGGTTCCCCGGATTTCGAAACGTTGAACCGTCGACCGGTAGCCACGTGTCCCTTCGATGGACGGTGGCGACCCTCAACCAAGATCGACAGTCGTGGTATTTTTGGGATGATCAATAGTCAGGATCAAATCCCAACTTTTCTCAATCTTAATTACACCTCATGCCATTTCGAGGCTTCAATGATCATAATTTTGTGACTCGCGAAGACAAGGGTTCTTTGCCCTTTTGTCTTCTAGGTGCCGAAACACCGAAGCGCTTACCAGTGGCCACATGTTCTCTATAGATGGACGGTCTAGGAACTTCCATGGAACATGGGGTCTGTGGTCCCGATTCCTTCATCTCTTGCAAGGGAAAAAGAAGGGGTCATGGCGTTAATGCCTGCGTCTCTTTCTTAAATCGAATGGTCATTACAGACCCTGGGATCCTCCGAAGGGATCCTGTTCATGCATTGCTTGCAAAGGTGGAGAGGGGTCAAGGAATTATCATCCACGTGTCCTCCCTCAGATGAACGGTCCTCGTTGTTTCGTGATTTCGTGACTTGTGACTCCCAGTGACACAAATCCTTTGTCAACTCGAATCCCTGGTATCCGAAATATCGATGGACTCTCGATCTCCGCCACGTGTCCTTCATGGATGGACGATCTAGATCTATATCGAGACTTTTACCATGGAGTGTCCCGATCCCTTGTCATCAGGACTCCTGGAATCTTGAATTCCAAATCCCCAATACCGACTCCTCTCTCAGGACTTTCTCCCTTGTTCACGAGGGCTTAACCCTCATGCATCTCTTAACAGATCCAACGGTTTTCGAGTTTTTCTAGCTAAGATCTGACGGCTCAGATTTTTCCCACGTCACACACTCTCCCACTACTTCCTAGACGTGGAAAAATCAACAGTCCAAATGTTCTCATAGACCTTGGGGATCTACGATCCCGATTTCCTTGCTTTTCATGAAGATAGAGGAAAATGGACAATGTATGTAATTCCCTTGTTTCTTTCATCAATCTAACGATCGTGAATGACCATGAATCTTCCGACAGGATCTTGTCCATTGATCGATACTTATCCCTACGCTTCCACTTCGATATTTTAAGAGGGTCATTCCTCCTCGTACAAGGTTGTTAAGACTTGCACATTCAAGTCCTTTTTCCAGGTTCTTGGTAAACCTTTCCAAGGAGGGAATCTCTATGAAGGGATCTATTCCGGGGCATTCCTGGAGACAGATAAGGGGAAACAAATTCCCCATAACGGACTGGAAGTCTGACTTGGTTCAACTTATGCATAATTAAATTCATTTATCAACATAATCCATGCATGTTTTTTTCTGTAATAAGCATATATCTACCATTTCTTATCAAAACACTACACAGACATTCTTATACTGTAATCGTTCACAATTTCACAGTTTATGAGCATATATGTCAGCATATGAATTTCAAAATTCAATATGTAAAACACTTATCAGAAATAACACCAGAAGTGAGTGCAACTGCTGAGAGGGGTGCTCGTTTCCACCCAACCGTAGGCTTAGCGACTCCTAGCGGATTTACCACTAGCCACCCCCGAGCTGAGACCACGATGTTGTGAGACTACATCTCCATTTGCTAGTGACCAGGAGTGAAGGTTGCAATCCTTCCTCTCTGCTATCACTCACTCTGCGTAATTCCAGAGTTCTCCCCTCACATCTGCCCCCCCGCAATCGCTTCTAACCCATGCCTTATCCACTTGCGAGGTTGCATGTGGTGTGATTACCCTCACGCTGGTTAGTCATGATGGCTCTACGGATAGGCATTTCACCTCCCCATCCCTCATTAAGCCATCTACCTACCAGCCTACGAGTCATTTAATTCAGGGCCAGCGAGCCGCTTTTGGTTCTCCGAGCCAGTGGAGTCCAAATATGATATTAGTTCTCGGTGGAAGTTAATGCCACCTTTCCAGGTGCCTTCCACTGCCATCGTGGTCTCTTTTTCTTCATATCCCCTCTCAACAGTCCTGCAATAAAATTCATAATGTTATTCACATTCATTGACCTTTTCCTCAAGGTCCATTTACATTACATATTCATATTTATGAGTTTTCCATAGTTCTTGGCCAGTCCCGTTATTTTTACTAACTGGGGGAAACAAGGTGTTACAGTTGGAGACCCATGACGTATATGCGATGGGGTATATGAACCCTGTAGCATGTAATTTGTCACTCTCGGTTTTGATGGCTGCCACTTTGGATGAGTGTAATGGAAGCTTCTTTTGTCGTAAAGGTGTGATATCAGGCCAAGTGTCTATACGATGTTCGACAATAGAGGGATCAAGGTCGAGCATCTTTGTGTATGACCAAGAAAAAATGTCCTGGTTTTCCTAGAAGAGAGATTTGTAAGCTATGATTTCTTCAGGAGAGCATGTGGTGCCGATGGTGATTTCCTCTATGATCCTAGGTTTGATGGAAATATCAATTTTGACGGTAGGGGAAATGTTGGCCATGTTGCCTTCTTCAAAAGCGTCGGGGGCAGGGATAGGGTTATTGAACCAATCTATATGTCCTTATGGGAGAAAGTCATTGGTTTTGATTGTGTATATGGGGCCCTTTTTGGGAGGCATAAAGGATTCCTTTGAAAGAAAGAGTTCTTTGTGATGGAGCGGATCCCATGGGAAACTAGGAGAAGTTAATTCCTCGAGGATGTCTCCGTCGCAGTGGAACTGTCGAGAATATAGTGGATCCAAGGGAATAACATTGGTGACTGTCATCATGTGGTTATCTTCTAGTGAAGAAGTAGGGGGAACGACGCAAGAGGGTTGCGAGGGTTTGCTTGACATAAACCAAATGTCAAGATATTGTGGGTTGAAAATGGTAGTCAGACGTAATATTTCTGTGGGGAAATGAATTGGAGAATTGGGGGGATTTGGGAGAAAATTCTCCTCGAGACTATCTATGAACTAGGGAGGAGTGGGAAGCGCCTCAGGCTTAGGGGAAAAGATATAAACCATATCTGGAGAGGGAGTAGGGGGGACTACTGGTGTCACTGGAGGTGGGGTGATGGTAGGATTTGGAATAAGGGCCAATTGATGATGCCTATATTCAATGATCGTAGGACACTGATATGTGAAGTGATCAAGTGATTCACATAGAGCGCAAGGACATCACATACATTCATTGAATGAGGCCGTGACATAGTGGATGTTAGTGACATGTGTGTGAGATGATGCGAATGGGAGGAGTTCTTGCTGAAAAATATGATGTACGACTGCTAGCATCTACCGAAAGTGAGGTAGCACAGGGAAATGGTGGGTGTAATGGTCGTATTCTGAACAAATGGCACATGTGAATTTGGTTCGTAGGAATTTTCCTCCTGTATGGGATGTTATGGTAGAATTAGTTGAACTGGATGAAATGACGGTGGTGTCATCGCTCGAGGGAGTTGAATTAAATTGCGCAACTCGGGGAGAGATGGGCATTTATTAGTGGGGTGTCCATCTTTCTTGCATAGTGGACAAGGAGGTTGAACTCGGGGTGGAAGTGGAGCAGTCAGCTCTTTATTCTTCCGTCTGCCCCCAACTATTGTAATGGTGCTAGTAAATTGGGGTGCAGGTGGTGTGGTGGGAGTAAGCATTGGGATTCCTTCTATTTGGGGAGGGAGGGATGGTTGGGGGACCATCTCAGGAAGATGTAGATACCATACTAGAATTTCTAGCACCATATTGGGAAGGGTGAGCATTGCAGATACCTGGAAAACTTGTACGCTTGGTGGGGGATAAAAGAAGGGGATTTGAGTAATGTCTTAGGGGACTGTCTCCCAAACTGGGATGTGGCCCTGAGGAGGGTGTAATCAGGAACAGGGGGAGCTGGAGGGTTTTCAAGGGATTCCTAAGGAAGGAGCTCTGCGAATAGTGGGATGTCAGATAGTAATGAAGCCTCTATGTGAGGAAGGGTAGCTCCAGTTTCGGTTCCATTGAAGGATATGACACATACTTATGCTGAGGGATGTATGAGCAGAGGTGCTCCATGGGATGTCCCTAGCAAGGATGGGTCTTTGAAAATTATGGGACCCATCTCGATGAGTGGGTAGGCCTCGAGATTAGCGTGAACAAAGGGTAGGATATTATCAATGTTGGAGGTAGGGTTGGGCTTGTAATGTGACACTTGGTCGATAGTGAAAATATTACCATTATGGGGGAACATCACTGTGTGAAACATGAAAAAGGCCACAACCTTCATCACATACATGTAGCTACACCCAAAAAAAATGTTGTAATCGAGAGGAGCGTCGATAACTTCAATGTCAATAAGGATAGTCTTGCCCCTGAGTTCAACAGGGACATTTTGAAAGATCCCTTCCGGAGAGGATGGTCGTTCGTCATAAGATCTTAGAGTAATGGAGGATGGTATGAGCTCAGAGGAGCCAAGTTTCTACCATACAGTTTTGGACATGATGCATGTGGATGCACCTTCATCAATGATGCAGCGGTGAACTGTGATGTTCCAGATTTTAACCGGTATTTGGAAAGTGACCAAAGTGGAGAGATGGGGTTCCCCACTATCAAGATCAAAGGTGATGAGGCGAGTATCAGTAGGGTCGATTTCCCCCAGGGTGGAAAGTAATGACTTCCATTGAGTAGGACAGGTTTGAAGGACTTCTAAAACTGACATGGCAGTAGGGGATTGGGCCAAGTCATCGACCAAACTGTAATTGTGTGCCATCCTAGCCTGAGGGTTGTTGGCATTCCATCTTAATAGGATGCAAGAAATACGAAGGGGTGGTTCAATATTAGGGTGAGGAATCATCAAAGGTGGTCCAGTTGTGACCAGGGCTTCATCTGAGGTAGTGGGAGCAGAGTCGGGAGGTGTGTTGTATTGACGATTGCACGTTTGTAGAAGGAATTCTTCCTCACTAGTGAGGAGGATAGTGCGATCTATGGGAGTGACTGGGTTTGGATATTATCCCATCTGTGGTGGGGCTGGATGTATCTCATGTTGGGTGTTCATCACCCCTTGGTGTGGAATGGGGTTTTGCAGTATGAAAGGGGGTGGTTGTCGTACATATTGTTGTGGGGCCTGTTCGGGGGTAGGTGGTGCTGGTGGACGTGGTCCATTTCTGGATTCTTTCATCTTTTTAAAGTCAGAAATTTGCAGGAAATGGTGAGTATAATGGCCATACTCACCGCAAAGGGAACAAGGGAAGTTTGTATGAAGGTTTTTGTTGTTCTTCCCTTGGTGTTTGTTGTTATTTCCCCCTTGAGGGTTTTGGTTCCCATGATTCTGGTTTCCCTCGGCAGGTTGGTTCTGTTGGGGGTGGTTTTGGTTCCCTCCTGGTCCTGGATTATTATTGTTGTGGTTTTTTCCTTTCTTTTTGGCATTGTTCGACTGATGGGTCGGATTTTCCATATTCAGTTGTTCAAAATTTTGATATTGTTGAATGAGAGAGGGTTGAACAAAGTTAACCCCAATGTGTGGGTGTCCTTGTGGTGGAGCTATGGGTTGTGGATGTGCAGGAAATGGAAAGTATAGATTATTTGGTGGCAATGTTCCATAGGGTATATAGGAAGGCGTAACTCTTTCACTAGTTCTTAGGGTGTAATATGAGGTAGAGGGGGTACCAAAACTTGGTTGGGCTGTTGGGTGTACTGTGGGTGCTAGTGGTGGTCCACTGATGTGTGGATGAAGGGAAACATGATATGGTTGTTGAAAAGGGGAGGAGGATAATAAGGAGGTTCACCATATGCTGATGGATATTGAGGTGTTCCATACATAGGTGGTTGTTGGAGGTGTGGATTTTGGTGTGTAGTGGTACCAATCAATCCATCCACTGAGTTAGACATCTCGGCTTTGTCTTGGCTGAATGGCATGGTTCTCAAGGTGTCAGGTAGTATTGTATATAAGTATCCCGACTCTGAATAAATGAGTTCAAACTTTTGGGCCTTGCCGATGGATTCTTCTTCAGATTGGGGGAAGGTGGTGTCCACATCCTTAGAGAGAAGGGAAACAAGTGATTTGAGAAACCAATTGAGGAATTGTTGCTTGGTGGCTTCTGCTTTTCATAGACTATGTTGACAACACCATTCTTGAATGTGGTCAGTGATGTGTGTAGCGGAGGTTTGTTTAAATTATGAGAGTAGATCGAGACCATTGTCATGACGGATTGGGAGTTGAAAGAAGGTCAAAAATGCTTTGGCCAAAGATTCAAAAGTGACATGGGACCCATATTTTTCTTCTACATACCACTTGGTTGATGGGCCAGTGAGTGTGCGTTGGAATAACCTCAATCAGACAGAGTCATCCATGATTCTGTTTGAAGAAAACCATAAGTGGAAGGTCATGATATAGTTGGTCGAGTCAGCTCCCGCTTCTCCTTCAAACTTGGGAATGTCTAAAGGTAGTTGGTAGGCATTGTAGGCCATGTGGGGTTGTGAAAAATAGGATCATTGGTGAGCTTAGCTAGATCTGGTATGTTGAGGGAAGCCAAGTATGGCATCTAAGGTGGTGGTGGAGGATTATCTCTAGCCATGGTGTGAGTTTTTTGGGTACCTAACCCTTGAGGGGGACTAAGTGGGGTTGTACTTCCTCGTGGGGAAGAAGTGTGCCCCCGACTTCCTTGTAAAGGAAAGTGGGTGGATGGTTGACCTTGGGAGGTGTACCCAAGTAAAGTGGAACTAAGCAAAGCAGATCCCAAGATGGTAGCACTCACAGGAGTGTGATAAGGTGCCGTCGATGAGTTGGCAATACTAAGAACTCCTCCTAGAATGGGAGGGATATTTAGCAAGCATCTGGAATGATGGGTATTCTATGGGTCCCCTATGATGTCTAACTAGCAAAGTGGATGTGTGCAAATGGTGATGAGAGAAATAAATGAACAAGATTCTTTGTTATGATTTTTTGGACCTTCACAATATATCTCACAATCGCATGTAATCACAAGAGAATTATACATAAATCACTTGATAAAGAAGAATACGTGTGGGTAGGTAGGTTTTGTCCACATGGGAGAACAAAGAAAATAAATGCTTGTGTCCTAAAAGATGTAACTTCCTTCCTCTCAAATAGCACTAGACCTTCCAACAATACTCGACAGTGGAGTCTGAAGCCACCAGAAGAGGAACTAGTGAAGGATGAATTAATAAGTTATAATGAGGGGTAGAGGGTGCATATCCCGAAAGAGATGGTGATATTTCCCAATAGCCACACAAAATCCAGTCAAGGTGCAATTGCATCCTACAATTTCCACCTAGGTAGATATCCTAAAATTTGGTCACTAGGTACCTCGGTCAAAGTGCAACATTTAGATTTTTGGCCTAAGAAATAGGTCACAGGATGGATCCTGTCTAAGAGGTGGGTGCCTCAAGGGGGGATGCATAGAACAACCAGACCTCGGCCTTTGACCCTTCATGGGTATCTCCCTATCTTATGGTGTTAGGAACACTTGACTAGGAGGATTTAAAGTTCCCTATTTGACAAATTCTATTGTTTGAATATGTGAGAACCAGATAACGGGGATTTATTTGGATGCCTATCCCCGAGATCCTACCTAGACTAAAAAAATTATTTTTGGCACCTCCTATGAAGGAAAACTTAGTGATTTTTTAGAAAATTTTTAGATGTGGTTGTTTGAGATATTAGCAGTGTGAACCAATCTCGTTGAAATTAAGTGGGAGTGGACAGTCTCGTCAAGAAAAAGGGGTGGGGCGTTTCAGAATCCCTTTGGAGGAAACTTACTTCAACCTCCACAATTTTCTAGATGAATCTATGTGAGTGAGTAGTGACTTTGTGTGTGAACAAGTGAAAGTGTGCCAAATTTTTAATAAGTTAGGTGTCACCTTGCTGCATGTGGACTTCAAGTGGTCCTTTACAAGTTTTGATTACCTAATTTACTAAATTCAATTGGTACAAACTTGAGGAATTTTAAAGTCCCTAGAGAACTAGCATGTGGACATATGGGTCCTTACTAATCTTTTAACTCCCTAGTGTGATTTAATCTAAGAAAGCTTCAACAACTATCCTATATTGTGGACATGTGGGCATATATGGGCCCATTACAAAACCTTTAAACTTCCCTAGTGATTTAATCTAAGAAAGTAAATTCAAAACTATACTATCTTTGTAGCATGTGGGCATGTATGGGCCCGTTAAAATTTTAATATGTGTTTGAAAAGAAACTAAGAGGAGTCATGAGGGGGATGTTGTCCTCTCCTAAAGATTTTGTTCTTAAGGGAGATGAAATGTTCCCTTAATCATTTTTCTGATTCTCAAGATCGCTTTGTGGCACGAGAGAAGAGCATACTCAAAGATTGACGTTCAATTTCTGGTCCCAATGCAAGTAGTTATATTTGTGATATAAAATGATTCCAACTTATCTTTAATCAAAGCAAGCCATCCATGTGGCAAAATGAGAGAAAAAAGAGGATAAATATGGATTTTAACCTCCTAAGTGCCTATGTTTTGACTAACCCTTCATGTGGAGAGGGAATCTAAGTGTGGTGCATATTACAATCTACATAGAATCAAACTTAAGAAGGCTATGGGCCTCCAACAGATCACAAAAAACCTTACAATGTATGATTTTCTGGACAAATGCACGGGTCACAGAGTAGACAAAGGCACATTGGGTGCCAATGCACAAATTAAAAATGACTTTTTGGCGCAGTGTGCAAAATGCACTGAGAAACACAGTGGGCTTGGTGCACGTGCTCGAAAGACACGCATGTGGGTTAATAAACCCATGCACTTTCTGTTACATGGTCGTGAAGGAAATTTCAGATGAAATTCTCTTAGCTCATCTTTGAATTTAGATTTTTGCAGCCAAGCATGGGTCGTTTATGGTTCCTACAAATTAAAGAAAAAAAAATGAAGTGCTCAAACAACCCAAATGGGGGGGATATTGATACCAATCCCCGGTGGAGTCGCCAATCTGTTGTGTCCCTTTCGTCACCTAAATGAGCAAAATGAGGATGCTTACAAGTTTAGTTTGGTTAGTTGCACAAGACAATAGTGAATTCAAGTGTTAGAAACATCAAGCATAAGAAATAAACAGAGAACTAAACTAATAACAATAAAATAAACTAAACTAGAGTGCATAAGGGAAATAGAAAAATAAAATAAACAACATGCATGCCACCAATGGTTAAGTTGTATTAGTGGGAAAACACCAAAGAGAAAGGGAGACTTATGGGTCCCCTCTTCCTCCAAGGGAGGGCTCTTGAACCCCCAATGATTGAGCTCTTCTTACAAGTAGCGAACTAGAAGGAAATTGTGAAGAAATTCAAAGCTCATTCACTCAAGAGGTGATGTGAATGGACAAATGAAATGGTGCTTGTATTCTCTTGATGAGGAAAGGGGATCCTCCAAGAGAATATAGGTAGCATAACAATACAAATGAATTCCTTGAAAATATAGTGCACCCATGGCCTCTTTTTATAGAAAAGCTTTGAGGAATTATTCAACCAGTCTTTAGCGTGAACAAGGATCTCTTTAGGGCACCCTTAGGTCTTTGACCAACCCCCCACTCAGATTCAACTCGGATTTGGGTGTCAAATTGACTTGGGAGATGAACTAGAAGTGGGTGGAAGGTCGACCAAAATCATAAATGCGTTGTTTTGAGGTGTGCACAGCTTTTTTCGTTCACAGTCGCGCATCGAGCGCATATGCAATTTTCCAACATTATTCGATTGTCCCACGTGCGCACGCTGCCTTTGTATGTTTAATGCATGTTGATTTTTTAACTAGTTTTATAGTTTTGTTCCCTTTGGAAATGCAGTTTTTGGGCCATGGATGAACTAATGAGTGTTTGAATTTGCTGGATTCCTATAACCATTTTCAGACAAAATTCTAGTGATAACAGGGAGTGTTGAATTCTAGTGTCATAAGAGTTAGCCAAGAACCCCCTCTAACACAGGGGATAAATACGAGGTCACATGAGGAAAGGTAGAGGAGATAACTCCTCCAAAGCTAGACTATGCATAGTGGGGATCATATTTTGAGGGTCATTCTTGTTAAATTTTTACTATTGTTATTAGAGTATTTCAAAATTACATGATCATTCAATGCATTTACAAAACAAAAACATAAATAGGATCACTAAAAGAAACAAAATCACAAGGTACACAACATTTTATCATGGGAAACCCTCATGGGGGAGAAAACCCAGAAAAACTTCCTCAATAATAGATTTCCAATACAATGCCAACTATGACCAAAACACCAAATATAAACCAAGATTGAGCATGTTCCTCTCTTCTCCTTCCTCCTACAACTGCCTTAAATATATGTGCACTAGAAGAGTGAGTGTGTGTGTACAAGTGAGGCACCATCCTCAAATATAAATACTAGTTGAGGAGGCGCTAGGGTTATGTCACTTCACTTAGTGGGGATGGATTCTCCTAGAAGTGGTTAAAACCACTTTATAAATACTAGGGGCCGACTTTAAAAATAACACCATACAAATATAGTTTGATGAATCCATGAAAAGCGATTTTTTCTTATACAAGACCCAACATGATCAATCCACAAAAGGGGATTTGATATGTAAGATAACAATTCAAAATTAATTTAAATATTCTTCTAAGTTACAATATTTCAACACTCCCCCTTAACGAGAATGGTATTCTAATGAGATGACCCAAGACAACATCATGAAGAGAAGGAGAGGACATCATCATCAACAACATCTGGAACATTGATTGGCACATCTATAAATCATCGAAATTTTTTCTCAACATCAATATCATCATCACTTATAGCATGGAGTTGGAGTAACATCATCATCATCATCAACAACAACAACATGAAGTTGAAACATCAGCATCTATAGCATGAATCTAGAACAACAATATCATCAACAACATGAAGATGGAACAACATCATCAACAACACGAAGCTGGAACAACAACATCATATACATGTGGAAATAAAATGAGGTAGGTGCATCAAAAATAATATTTTTCGTACTCTCACAGACCATCCTTACTGGAACTTTAGGATCTTCCCAGGAATCATAATATTCCCTAGGATATAAAATTCTAATAAGCTACCACATGGTACTCTGACAGACTATACTTACCATACCTTCGAGATCTACCCAGGAATCATAAGATTCTCTAGGATATAAAATCCTAACAGAGCTACCACTACTAATCACGACTGGCATATACATGCACAGGTAATCTGATAGACCATCCTTACTAGACTTTTGGGATCTTCCCAAGGATTATCAATCCCCTAGGATATAAAATCCTAACAGAGACACCCACTATTGGTCAGGATACCATAGTATCATCAACATCACTCCCCCTTTCGAGAGATTCATTTTGGACAAAACAAATCTTGTCTCTGAAGTACTCAAACTTCACACAAGACAGAGGCTTGGTCAACACATCTAGAACCTGCTCATATGTGCCAACATATTTGATATTTACAACTTCCCTTTGCACCATATCATGAATGTAGTGATATCGGATCTCTATGTTCTTTGACTTATCATGGAACGTTGGGTTCTCCCTGATCTTTATACAACTTTATTTATCACATAGAATCACAGTGGATTCCTTCTCGAGATCAAATAGACTTGTCAACAACTTTTGAATCCATATGGCTTCACAAATGGCGGAACGTACTACAATGTATTCCACTTCTATCGTGATGAGAGAAATATTGGATTTATTATTTCTTTTCCCTGAAGTCAGGGATGACCGTAAACCAAAACAAAATCCTGAACTATTCTTCCTGTCTAAAGCATTTCCAACCCAATTTGAATCAGTATTGAATTCATGATCTCTAGTATAAATGATACCATAATCCAATGTACCCTTATGGTATCTCATCACATGC
>ML839750.1:23491-42654 GCA_009831015.1 Picea engelmannii | reverse complement strand
CTTCTGTATGAATAGATCATCCTTCCAAGTTGCATCTTTTGTTGACTAGTTCTTCCAATTGATGATGAATTCCATAAATTTATCTTGACTTGTTCTTTCGCTTGGAAGGTTCTTCCACTTTTTTTGCTCCTACAAAGACAATCCTATTTCTCCCCATGATAATGGTCATTTTCAAGAACTTATCCTTAAATGGTACCAAATTTGATACTATATATTATCCTTTGATTCCTATTTCTAACCCCTTTTGAATCACCACAATTGATCTTGTAATCAAAATCTATGCTAATTTTAAGTTGACACACTTTGTAAAGCCTTGATTTGGGGTCTACTCCATTGGTTGACCTTGTACATGATGTAAATATGATTTCCATCAAGTTTGAAATTTCTTTTGTAATATATTGATATGTCTTCTTCAAACTCCCACAAGTCTCATTCAATATCAAGTCTTCAAGAGGAATTTATGTCCAAGCTGCCAAAACTTGTCGTTTTTACCCTATTTTAGGAGAGTGAACTTGTACATTATTTTAGTTCACCAATATTTACATAATTGATCTAAAATTTGGATGAAAAATATTATTTCTTCTTTGTAATGACATAGGTTCCACTCAATTTATATCTTGTAATGTACATATATTCCCATTTCACCAAAACCATATGTTTAGGCTAGTTTAAGGACTAGACAAAAACCCTAACTTGTATATTGTAACTCCAAAACTATGTTGAACATGATTTTAAATTTTCCCATATGTACTTTTCTATATGTCTTCTATCAACCCTAAAATATTTGTGCAATGCCAATGCTACATATTTTTTATAGTGGAAATGGTAATGTGGCTCATTTGAAGGAGTCAGACCAATGATCGTTCACTATAATACCAAATGTTATGGGAAAAATAGCTAAGTAAGCATAAAAAAGACCCAATTTAGTAATGCAATGACTTGAAAATGGTAACAAGTGAATGGATAATAATGCCACTTCGAGAGGGGAACCTGATTTACACCTTATATTTACAAATAACTCTTGATGATCCATAAAATTAGGTATCCTTGGTATATGTAGAAGAGACAAAGGGTACAATTACAAATGATGAACCAACCACTTATAACAACAATAATAAAACAATATAAATGTAATGGACCAAGACCTAGGGGCTTACCACCCATCCTACTAACCCATAACCCCTAATACAACCCATGAACGCAATATACCATGCATATCTAACTTCTTATACAACCATATCCCCTATTCTCTATCCTTTAATATCAACTCAACCCTAACCTCCTACTAATGTAAACCCTAACCACATGCTAATAGATTTCTAGCCTTTAATCTAAATCCTAACCCAATTAAGGTAACTCAAAATATAAATCCTAATAATGCAATCACTATGGTTTCTGCAATCAATCCCTACAAAAACCAGGTGTCCTCCCACATAGTGCACAACAAACAAATACATATAGATAACATAATTTAACAGTTAAATAATACCATGAGGAATTTACTGTTACAGGAAAAGAAAATCAGCAATACAACTAATTGATAGGAAAATGAATGTATTTATTATTAAGAACAAAAAATTGTTTATATACTTATTACATCTCAGACAAATCTAGAACAACTCTCCCCTCTGTTTTTGACTCCTAGGCTATCTTTTCTCTTTTCTGTTTCTTCTTGTGCGAAAATGAAATAAATCTTGCTAGAAACTTCTCCTCTGTGCTGAACCGAGATGAACCCCTTTTCGCTGTTTTCTCTCCTCCATTATCTCTTCGTTTCTTGGTAGTTGAAACGTTTAGACTCTTCAACTTCCCCAACCATTTCTTGCTTTTTGTTCTTGGGTAGTTACATGGTCCAATCTTTCAAAACAATTTTCTAATTATTAAGTTAATGAGATTTAACGACTATGGTGACTCAAACACTTCGTTTTCCCCTACTAAATCATCCCACCACTTGTCACATGTGTTTTATCATATATGTGGAGTTAAAATGAATAATCCTTAATTAAAATGCATCCCACACGTGTTGCAACAAATTTTCCAGCACAGTGTTGCAACAACTGTTCCAACAGTGTTGCAACAACTATTCCAACAGTGTTGCAACAACTATTCTAGCAACAATAAGAATGTGTTACAACAATGGGAATTTGACACTCGTTCCTTCCTAGAATTTATTAACTTAAACTTGAAATATTTTTGGTTGATGCAGATTGCTTGAGGCCAAAGATGCTCTTGCATCAGACATCCTTGGTAAGAAAAACACGAGCCCTAGTGGATAAAACTGTAGATCCAACAGAGGATGAATATCCTTGTAGGTGCTCCAACTCCTTTTCAGAAACCCATGATGCATCTTCAAGACCCATGTTTCTCCATTTGACTAAATATTCTAAATATTCTTTATTTCGGGTCTTCTTGCAAATTCTCTTTGCCAAAAATTGTTCCAATTCTTCAGTTGGTTTAACATGTAGCTTTTTCTTCCTTTTAGCTAGGCTATTTTCATCATTATTCTTATCCCCCTCATGGAACTCGTACAAGTCATCCACATTGAATATTAGAGAAATGTCAAAATCTTTAGGTAATTCTAACTTGTATGCATTATCAAAAATCTTTCTCAAAATTATGCATGGCCCAATTTTCTTGTAGTTAAGATTATTATACGTACCTCTGGGAAATATTTATTTCCTCAAGTGCGCCATTACCAAATCTCCTTATTCAAAATTTTTTCATCTTCTTGTCATATCTTCTCCTTCTTTATACTTGGTATTGCTCTGCTATAGCTTTCTTTTAATATGCTCATGCATTTCCTACATGCTCTCTGCAAATTTGCTTGCATCAACACTCCTTTCGTCCTCCAGATTAGGAAACTTAACCAAATCAATAACTCCTTTCAATGACCTACCATATACAATATGAAATGGATTCTTTCCTACATATATGTTAACATAATCATTATAAGAAAATTCATCCCGTGCCAATATCAAATCCCATTGTCCTAAATTCTCTCCACTCAAACTCCTTAACAAATTTCCAAGACTTTTGTTCACTAACTCGATCTTTCCATCCGTTTGAGGGTGATATGTAGAACTGCACAAAAATTTGGAACCCATATTTTTCCAAAGTGTTCTCCAAAAATGTCCAGTAAATATCGTATCTCTGTCAGAAGTGATACTTCTTGGCAGCCCATGTAATCTCACAATCTCTCTGAAAATAAAACAAAACTTTAGTAGCATCAATGGTCTTCTTACATGGTACAAAATGTGCTATCTTTGAAAATATATCCACTACAACCATCACATAGTCATGACTACTCTGCATCCTAGGCAGTCCCCACAAAAATTCCATACTCATATCTTCCCAAGGCCTCTCATGTATTGGTACTGGTGTATACAATCTTGTGTTTTGACTCCTTCCTTTGGCAAGTTGACAAATTCTGCAACACTCAAAAAAATTCTTAACATACTTGTATATATATATATAATGTACTGGGGGAATCAACAACGCACGGTTCTCGTACTCACGTGACACAGGGTCGATCCCCTTCATCTACCACTATAACCCTAGTTGCATCCACCCAACCCGCAATAATGGAGCAAAAGTAAATCGGGGTGAGAATCAAACTTGAGACCTCACTTTTACATATTTCCTTTCATTTACACGACACTTGCCAATCAGTCTACACCCCTGCGGGCTTCTTAACATACTGTTGGATTACTGAGAGGGGGGGTGAATCAGTAATAGCGTAATTACAATTATTTTTCTTCAATTGTTATATCAATGTAGAATTATTATCCAATAATGAGCAGTAAGAAATAAACAATCACATACATACACAGTACACCAGTGTTTTATGTGAAACCCAAATCGGGAGAAAACCACATAATGTTTTTTCTTATATGTCTTGAAGAATTAAATTCATTGGAAGCACCAACTTCCTTTGTTTTCCAGCTGCAACTGGAAGGAGGCTCCAACCCCCTAGTTTCTCAGGCTACAACCTGAGGGAAGCTCCAACTTTGAAATTCTCTGGCTACAACTAGAAGGAGGCTACAACCCCCTATGTTCTCCAGCTACAACCACCTGTCCTTGCCCCATCCTGCCACCCTGAAGTAGAAGTAGAATGATGGAACCACTGTCACACTATCATTATGAGATATACCACTGTAAATCTGTACCAATAAATCTGAACCATGCATCAACCATGCATCAACTTGTACCTCAACCTGTAATCAACCTGTACCATAAACAAGTGCATCAACCATGCATCAACCTATACCAAACAACCTGTAATAAACATGTACCATAAACAAGTGCATCCAACCATGTACCAAGTATGTAAAAATCATGTGTCAACTACTCATTAACCAACATCATCAACTATACACCTCATGTATGTGCCAACTCATCAACTACTTGCCTCAACCATGTACTCAACATGTAACTCAACCAAAATCCCTCATCAATTTCATCATCCAAATATGATTTGTAGATTTGTAATATACCTAGTGTATATGATCACATTCCTGCAAACCTTCCTTAACTTTAACAACAAGAGACTATCATTTTCATCAAACTTTTCTTTAGTCTCACATGCCTAGTTTTGGATTAGTCAACAACCCTAACTTGAAGTAATCATAACTTTGTACCTGTAATGTATAAATATATGAAACTGATATACACTGTTCTTCAGTGTATTTTATACAATTCCTCCAAGTTTCACTACTTGGAACCTCTCAGAAAATGAGTTATAGCAAAAATGGCATACCTTGCTGAATTCTGTCTTATTCTAGAGAGAGACATTGTAGAGCGTGCCCCGCATGGAACATTTTCTAAATTTATCTTAAACTATTAAAAAACATACTACAAACTGTACCATAACCAACACATTTGGTCTCACTGAATTTGGATCTGTTATGAATAAGTTACGACGTTTTTACTCGAAACACCTATTTTTGACTAGTTTCAGGACTAGCCACAAACCCTATTTTCCATGGAGTGTAACTCCAAAAATACAATGACCCACAAGCTAAATTGTTTACCACACATAATTGGATATGTTTTCTCAATTTCATAGCAATTTCACGCTCTGAATCATTATAGAAAAAAATTTATAGCGAAAATGTTGAGATGACCTGTAAATAACATACCTTAGAAAGCACCATCAAAATAATTTATCCTTCCTTGCATTTCGACATTCTTTTCTTCACCTTAACTCAGAATTCCAGTTTAGATATCCTTGGTTACCTCAAACACCTATAGATATTTAATATTCTCAAGTGTGTGTTAAATTATAGAGCCTTGCCTCTTATTTATACTCTCCAAGGAGCTTCCTTAAAAACATCTTCTAGGTCACTTCATCCATGCTTATTGAATTTAGATCCAGTTCATCCATGCAGTTCATCCATGCTTATTGAGTTTAGATCCGATCTTTCTTCTAGTGCTGATATCTTAGGGTTGAATCTCATAGGAAGAGATTTTAGTACCTTTTGAACAATTACAGATTCTTCGATTTCTTCTCCCAATCTTATGATTGCATTCACTATTTCATCAACTCGTAAGAAGTAGGCTACGATATCTCCATCTTCCTTCATTTTTAGTTGTTCGAACTGACCTCTGTAAGTTTGAAGCTTTACTGCTTTGACTTTTGAATCTCCTTCATAAATATTTCGAGGCTTGTCTCAAATCTCTTTAACAGATTTACAATGTGCAACTTTGGTGAATACTGTATCACTGAGACCTTTCAAAAGTGCATTTTTGGCTTTGGAATTATTCTCACCGAGTTTCACTGCTTTGTCATTTGTTGGTGGAACTACTGGAGTTGTGTATCCATCTACAATTGATTGCCAAACTTGAAATCCCTGTGCCTATATATATGTCTTCATCCTTATCCTCCAAAAAGCAGACTCCTGTCCATCAAACTGTGGTATTCCATTTTTATACGAGTTGGTACTCTCCATGATCTACCTTTCAGTGGTTAAACTGATTTTTGAAGGAACGTGCTCTGAAACCAATTGTTGGATTACTGAGAGGGGGGGTGAATCAATAATAACGTAATTATAATCCTTTTTATTCAATTGTTATATCAATGTAGAATTATTATCCAATAATGAACAGTAAGAAATAAACAATCACATACATATACAGTACACCAGTGTTTTATGTGGAAACCCAAATCGAGAGAAAACCACATAATGCTTTTTCTTATATGTCTTGAAGAATTACATTCATTGGAAGCACCAAATTCCTTTGTTTTCCAGCTGCAACTGGAAGGAGGCTCCAACCCCCTAGTTTCTCAGGCTACAACATGAGGGAATCTCCAATTCCCCAATTCTCTGGCTAGCACCAGAAGGAGGCTACAACCCCCTATGTTCTTCGGCTACAACCGGAAGGTGGATACAACCATTTGTCCTTGCCCCGTCCTGCCACCCTGAAGTAGAAGTAGAATGATGGAACCACTATCACACTATCACTGTGAGATATACCGCTATAAATATATACCAATAAATCTAAACCATGCATCAACCATGCATCAACCTGTACCTCAACCTGTAATCAACCTGTACCATAAAAAAGTGCATCAACCATGCACCAACCTGTACCAAACAACCTGTAATCAACCAGTACCATAAAAAAGTGCATCCAACCATGTACCAAGTATGTACCAATCATGTTTCAACTACTCATCAACCAACATCATCAACTATACACCTCATGTATGTGCCAACTCATCAACTACTTGTCTCAACCATGTACTCAACATGTAACTCAACCAAAAGCCCTCATCAATTTCATCATCCAAATATGATTTGTAGCTCTGTAATAGAACTGGTGTATATGATCACATTCCTGCAAACCTTCCTTAACTTTAACAACAAGAGACTAGCATTTTCATCAAACATTTCTTTAGTCTCACATGCCTAGTTTTAGATTAGTCAACAACCCTAACTTGAAGTAATCATAAATTTGTACCTATAATGTATAAAGATCTGAAACTGATACACAATTTTCTTCAGTGTTTTTTATGCAATTCCCCCAAGTTTCACTACTTGGAACCTCTCAGAAAAAGAGTTATAGCAAAAATGGCATACCTTACTGAATTTTGGCTTATTCTAGAGAGCGACCTTGTAGAGCTTGCCCCACACAAAATATTTTATGAATTGATTTTAAACTATTACACAACATACTACAGAATGTACCCTAGCCAACACATTTGGTCTTACTTTATTTGGATTTGTTATGAATAAGTTACGATGTTTTTACCCAAAACACTTGTTTTTGACTAGTTTCAGGACTAGCCACAAACCCTATTTTCCACGGAGTGTAACTCCAAAAATACAATGACCCACAAGATGAATTTTTTACCATAGATACTTGTATATGGTTTCTCAATGGCATAGAAATTTCACGGTCTGAATCATTATAGAAAAAATGTTATAGCGAAAATGGTGAGATGACCTGTAAATAACATACATTAGAAAGCACCATCAAAATAATTTATCCTTCCTTGCATTTCGGCCTCTTTTCTTCACCTTCACTCAGAATTACGGTTTAGATATCCTTGGTTACCTCAGACACCTATATATATTCAATATTCTCAAGTGTGTTTTAAATGAGAGAGCCTTGCCTTATTTATACTCTCCAAGTAGCTTCCTTAAAAACATCTTCTAGGTCACTTGGCCGACTTTCCTTATTTTAGGGTTAACCCACTTCTAATTTCTCCATTAAAATTATTATTGAAATAATTTATTTTGTATTCAATTTGAATTATAATACACTCATCACTTCACTTTATTATTTATCCTTTAAAAATATCTTAAACCACTTTGACTACTTTGACCTTTTGGGGCTTCTAGATGACATATGAGGGTCCTCCAACTTCGTAAGGCCATAACTCTCAAACCATGAGGAGTTATGTGACGTTCCACATACCACCAGAAATGGCATGACATGTAATATACATATAGAATAGTATTATCTTAAAATATATCATAACTCATACTGTTACCCATCAAACAAACTTGGGGTCTCCAACTTCTCATGGCCATAACTCTCTAACCGTGAGGAGTTATGTTACGTTCCACATACCACTGGAAATGGCATGACAAGCACTATCCATATAGGATATGTTCCCTGAAAAATTCACTATCCTTCATCTCATTATTCCACAATTAAGCATGGGTTCTCTTACTCCGCAAAGCGTCTTCCCGTGAGGGCTTTCACCATAAGAGGACCACTTTGGAGTTCATCCATATTTACTTCTTATTAAACATGACAAAAAAATAATGAGTCATATTTACATCAAATAATATTGGATCCATTACCCAAAACTTTGTGCTACAGGGATTTCTTCAAGGGTTGACATCAATGACAACCAACCTTAATCAACACATGTTAATGCTAGGCCAAAAATGTCTTTCTTTCACAAATGTCGTGGCCTTATCAATGCCAAAATGTCTACCTAAACCTCCACTATGAAACTCTCTATTAAGATTCTACCCCAACGAGCTTATTGGACTTCATAAACTTTGGTTTTTGAACAAGAAACCTTCTTGAAGATGAAAATCCAAATATGGCATTCTATCAATGCTCCAAGGTTATTTGCACGCTTTCCTAGCCTCTGAAAAATCTGCAACTTTTGCATACAATTATTTTATACATTCCAAGATAATAACTTCCACTGAAAAAGTATTCAATAAAATTATCCTTCGACTCAATGCATCTACAACTCTATTCGACTTCCCATACTTGTGTTTCAAAACAAATGAGTAACTTTGCAAAAATTCTACACATTTGGAATGCTTTTGATTTAACTTACCTTGACTATTGATGTACTGCAACACCTTATGATCAGTAAATAAGAAAAACTCCTTTGGAAACAAGTAATGTCACCATGTCTTCAAGGCTTGTAAAATAGAATATAACTCTTGATCATAAACAAAGTACTTCTTCTTAGGATCATTCAATTTCCCGTTTAAGAAGGAAATCAATCTTCCTTATTGGCTCAAAATTGCTCCAATTGTTGAACCACTTGCATAACAATCCACTTGAAATACTTTTGTGAAATCTTGAAGTGCTAAGACTGGCTGTTCAGTTACATTTTTCTTCAAATATTCAAATGACTTCATGGTTGCTACTGTCCACTTAAAATTTCCCTTTTTCATGCATTTAGTAAGAGGTGCACAATTCTCGCTGAAATATCTGATAAAGTTTTTTTAGAAGCCTTCCAAACCATGGAAACTTCTCACTCAAACATACACTTAGGTGTTGGCCACTCCAAAATAGCCTTAACCTTTTTAGGATCCATATTTAAACCTCCTTGGAAATCACAAATCCCAAGTATATTAAGTCTTCCTTGAGAAATGTACATTTCTTCAAATTGATCAACAATTTCTCTTCTCTTAATGTTGTAGAAAAGTTTCCCCTACAGACAAGTGAAACCCTCCTCGGATCAAGACCCCTTTGATCCAAGGGGGGTTTCACCTATCCACAGGGGAAACATTTCCACAACAGAAATTGGCGACTCCACTAGGGAATGGTCATCTTGATATTTCCTTAGTGTTTTCTATCCTTTTGAATATTTGATTGTTACTTGATCTTGTTGAGTTGGATGTTTTTTTATTTGTTTTATCCCCTTCCCTCATCATCATTGGGAAGTTTATTGAGTCAAACAACTGACCCTTTCTCATATCTTTGCAAAATTTTATCTTTCTCACCACTTTCGAGACTTTATCCCTCCCATATAAGGGTATACAGGGAGATAATACCCTGATTATCGATCCCTAGTAGTGTAGGAGGGAGCAATGAATCCCTGATTATCTCCCCCCCCAGTGTATTGGAGAGCAATGAAACCTTGATTATTGCTTTGCCTGCATTATTGTTGGCCCTTGACCAAGTTTTGAGGATCCTTGGTCATGTTTGACCTATTTTTGGGACTTCGATAGGTTGTCGAAGGAGGAGCACAAGACGAAGCGGAGGTCACGTGATCTCAACTCCTTTTTAGGGCCTTTTTGGGTTTTAGGCTTATGTAATGGGTATGGGGATGTAGGCCCATGAGTTTACCCATGCTTAGGCCTATTTTGTAATGTATAAATAGAAATCTAGGCGATGTAGGAAATAGTTCAATCTATGTGATCGAAGAGTTGTAAGTTGTGCTAAGTGCAAGTAATAGTTGTAAGTGCTTTATGCATACTGCATGAGACTTACAGAGCTAAGTGCAAGTGACCGTAAGAAACTGTATGTAGGCTTTGTTCTGTAACCTATCTTGGGGAAGGATGATCTAGTGAAGAGTGCACAGATCTCCTGTCCTCTGCGAAGTTGATCTTGAGGCTCTTTGCATGTAAGAAGATTGAAGGAATCTAATAAAGAAGACAGAGAGTTGGTGGACGTAGCCCCAGGGTGGGGGTGAACTATGTATATCCTGTGTTGTGAATGCTTTGTGCTTTATGGTTGCTCTCTTGTTTATATGATTAAAATCTTAGTGCGATGTTAGATGATAGATGGATCTGATATGATAGTTAGTGATGAATAATGTGAATGAATGCTAGATCTGATCTCTATGTGTGTGCTTCATGCTTAAATCTATTGGATATGTGTGAATACTACGCTACTCTGTTGTTAGGGTTTAGCTGCGCTGTGAACTAAAGCTGAATACTAATGAACTGTAATAACTAATTGCTCTGTTAAGGTGTTACAATCATAGATCTGTGTCCCAACTAAGGTTGCAGACACTGAAGTCCTGCAACCACCCCTGCCTCTACCTCGGGTGAGACTTCATCTTCTTCCTAGGTGTTGACAAAAGGGCTAGTAGTTAGGGTTTTTTTGGTGCGCTGTTGTAGCGTTGAACCCCGGGTCTGTCCCTGTGCCAACAAATGGTTCCATTGCTGGGACCTGAAACTGTGATTACTGGGAACTAAGGAAAGAGAAGCTCTGTGTGAAGATCTAACCTGAAAATGTGAAATCTCCATGTGTAGATCTGTTTCTCTAGTGCTCAGTACTCTACTTGGATTGTAAAGCTCTGTGCTAAGAAGAGAAATCCGACCTGAAGAAAAGAGGTAATATCTGAACGCTTTCTGTTACGAAAGAGGTAAGAATAGTGAAAAGTTTTAGATTTGGAATCTTTGTGCTCTGTCGAAAGTAAGATAAGTGGAAATTTTGGTTTCAAGAATATGGATCTAGGTATGTTTGATAAATTTTTTCCTAGCCTGAAAACTAGGGCACAACTAGATGAAAGAAGATTTGATATGACTAGATCTAATAAGAATAGTGAAATATATGTTATTCCTATGCATCGAAAGAATGTTTGGACTAACAAATGGATGCAGGATCCTAGAAAGAATTTTTTGCAGGTTAGCTACCATGATCCTAGTGTGCAGTACAAGAAATGATGGGGATCATTTAAGAGAAAGAGAGGGTTAACCCTTTGTTATAGTTGCAAAAGACTAGGACATCTTTCTAAGGATTGCCCTGGTAGAAAACCTAGTTGTCTTTGTTGTAAAGCTATGGATCATGAAGTTTTGGATTTCCCTAGAATGATTGCTAATATTGAAAGAATGAATATGGAACACGTAGACCCTAAGAAAGGTCAAGAAACTGAGACCATGGCAAAACCCCAGAAGGAATTTGAGACTATACTATTACATATGAAAGAAACCCTGAATGACCACAAAGATACTAATCTATCGGATATCTTAAAAGCGAAAAAGCAAATAAAAGTAAGAATATGAGACTTCTACATTGACTATACTTTGGATGAAGAAACACAGGTGAATATCATGACAGAAAAAAACTTGGGAAATTTTAGGAAAGCCTGCAATGATTCCTTCATTGGGAGGAAGAGGATTATTTAGAGGAAATCTAATAAATCTATGTGGAAGACTTACCTAGATATCTATGAGTGCTCATGGAACTTCGACAGAAGAATATTTTGAGGTTGTTAAATTTATTGAGAACAACACACCATTTTCTATATTACTGGGAAAACCTTGGATTGAAAGGGATCAGGCCAGAAGGACAGAAGAAGAAGTCTTAGAGCAGAAAAAGAAAGAATTAAAATATTTCATGACTAGGAGGATCACACACTTGATTGCAGAATAGGAGAATAGATTGAAACCATTTAAATCCAGAGACTTGGATGTCTAAGTTGAAAGAACACAAGAAGACTCACATAAGACTGAAGCACCTACCCCTGATAGAGAGGAAGTATTGCCCTTGAATCCTAGGAAAGAATCTCAACAATGCGAAGTCACTATGCCAAGAGGAGATAAGAATAAGAATGGAAAGAGGAATACCGAGATGAAGCTCACTGGAAAGAAGGCTAGAAAAATAAGCAAGAAGAGATCAAAGATAAAAAAGTTACAGAAGGTTCCAGAGGAAACTTCACAGAAGGAAAATTTACAAAGCTGGAACTTCGCCGAGATATCAGAACAACGTCACATGGAACTTCACCATGGTGAAGCAATATAGCCATTGGAAACAGTATAACCATTAGACCGTTTCCCCGAATGGTTAGAATGACATTTATGGTCAAAAATCTCGCCATCAGATCGTTGGGGCCATGTCGTAACGGACATAGCTGAATTAATGAAGGCTTCTCACCCGTTCGAGAGATCCATTGCCTAGTTATATACTTATTCCATTGAACCTTGCACCGAGAACAATTTTTCCAACCGTGATTATCTGATCCCACAGATTAGTTGATTTCATGCAGTGATCATCAAGCCATCTCCATCCATCCCATTACATTGAGTAGTTATTCTTCAAACCCGAGATATTCAACCACGAGCATGTATGTCCGAAGAACTTAGCACAATCGAAAAGTCTTTGAAGGAGGTACTCATCGACCTCATGAATGAAAGAGTAATTTCTATGTCCATGGGTGTACAAGCATCATTGACGAGAGGAGTACAAGCCTCTCCATCGACTGCTCGTGGATCTGGACCATATCGAGTCATCACGGAAAAGAGAACCAAGCACATAGATGACCTAGCAAATGCGAAGCTAATACCAACCATATTACTCGACTACATCCTGCCTCTAGCCGACGTGGTGAGTAGTGATAGTGTGCCGAGAGATTTTGAGTACACCATGGTTACTTTATACCTCCCAAAGGGGATACGCACAGTTCGAGCGCAGTAGGACAAGATCGCAACGTTGAAGTTCAACGACTTCAATTTAAGAGACCACAAGAACCATAGTATGCTCGCCCTGTATAAATACTTGACCAGGACGAAGGGGAAGAACTCGAAGATAATCCCCCAACAGTGGATGATGAACCTCACGTAGTCCAACTTGTTGAATGTAATGAAAATCCCACACTTTGGAAGGCACCAAGAAGTTATCTCCTGTGCCAAGCTCCTACTTTCATGCTACCATGGCAGATACTTATGGCTAGACCATTGTATCACAGTTGATTCAACGCTGATCCATAGGATCATCGGATTAAGTATGAAAATACCCGACCCGTAGGACTTCTATCCAGGGAAATCCATAGATCACGCATTATCCTAGAAGATCAAGGATACATACGATGATGTTGATAAGGGGACGCGAGGCTACAATGTAGCCTCCATCCAGAATGGCGCAGTGCACCTAGCATGCCAATTAATCTCAGGAAAGATAGTAAGGAAGAACAGACCCACGCAGGTCATAGGATTTGTCATTGACCTCGCAGGGAAATGCGTGGAAGGCGTACAGATGAACTGGGTGAAGTACCTAGTTAATCAACTGGAATTAGACTACCGCGAAGCACAAGATTAGCGCTATGAGTTACACTTTAGTTGGCTCCTGATCCTCATCACGTTTATTGCTTGGTAGATGCTAGAAGGTGTGACCTTCCTGGACATTGAGCCATTTGAGTCGCTTCCTACTAAGTTCGCCACACTTTGGTACTCAAGCGACATGGGAAAATAGTGGCAGTCGAGCACAGTCTTTCACACATACTATCTCCAGCTGAAGAGGGCTATCGAAGCTGAACCTTGCATGACGCCGAACACCCTACAGTGGTTCCGACCCCTCATGAAGTTCCGCACAGATAGGCACTTCATCTATATCACTGCGCGAGCTGATGAACGTAAGGAGGAGATTTAGTCGTACTACAAGCTCACAGAAGAGGACCTCGTGGAGATAACTAAGGACTAGTCAACATACTTCCTTATCCCCACTAACCCTACAAATATGTCTGATCATGAAGTTGACAACCCGGAGGCTGTGTTAGCACTTGGTAAATTTCCTAGAGGTTGACAGCAGAAGAAATCTACAAAGGTAACTTTATCCAACCACTTTTGAAGCTGGGATCTAGCCCTTCCAACTTCAGAGATGGATCTCTCTATATGATTTAGCTATGTTTCCAATTTTAAATATTAGGCTAGGTAAATAAATAGGTCGGTTTTGTTGTCAAAGTATTTTTTCAAATTGGTTGAGACAGTCTACACATCCATTGGGCTATGGGGTCTGTGTCTTAATAAATATGAGATACAAAACAAAAACACAAAGGGAAAAACTTTCACAGGGCGAGATAATATAATCACTAGATCTTTAGTAGCTTAAATGACGATTAGCAGAAAAGATGAGAAAAATACTTTCAACAAAGAAGCAGTTAAGAATTCCTTTATTGAAAATACCAGAAGAAAAACACTAAAATATTTTGAGTCAGAAACAGGGTATATGAGATAAATCCTGCAACATTCGTTACTCTTTAAAGATTAGATTCAGAAAACAGTATGATAACAAAGTGGGAATAACATTCAACTTAGAGAAAAAACATCACCAGTGAATACACGCAAGAATCCTATAAAAGTGTCTCCTTTTTATTAATGGAAGATCTCTTCAAAAATATTAGAGTCTGAATAACGTCAGGGTGTGAAGATCAATAACCCTCAATACTTTGAAGGATGAAGTATTTATAACTCCAATTACAAACGTTCCTGTCATAAATGACTAGGACGTGCTAAATATATTTTTAGCTTAACTAATTTAACAAATTTCCTAAATCTAGGAACTGCTTGATGACTTGGTGTAACTGCACACTGATTTTTGGGTAGACCGTTGATGAAGCCTTTGCACGACCTCATCTGACTGGAAAACTGACTGGACCTGGACAAATCATATGCTAATCGATCAAATCGCAGAGTTCCTCCCATCTGAGATGACTGGGCACATTGACTTTGAGCAGTCTTCGATACACTTCGTCCATTTCTGTATACTTGGCGAATGTAGGCTTGGTGAGGAATATGTATCGAATCTCATGTTGGATATTGATGTCCCACTGAAGGGCATCCAGGAATGCCTTGATGGTGATTCTCCCTTGAATCCCTGCAAACTTTGAACTGTCCTTAGACACATCTGCCAATATCTTCTTGTAATCTGGGAGTGTCATCAGTTTATCATTAATAACCTTCAGACCAGGTAGACCTTTCTTTTGGAGAGCCTCAATCTTACTGAAGAACCTTTGTACCCCCTGGTCCATGGCCTGAACCTTTTCTTCTAGCTGAAGCATTAGTGCTCTCTTGGTCAAAACTCTTTTGACCTCAAGGATGGTCTCTGTTCCGTCTTCAATCTTCAGCTCTTCCAGCTCCTCCCTGGTCTTAGAATTTAGGAACTTGATGATCTCGTTTGCCTATGCTGGCCTATCTCCCAATTCTACTTTGATCTTATCAATGGCTTGTTTTCTCCTCTGGACTAACTCATTCTGCTCAAACATGATATGGATCATGGGCCATATCTCATTCATGGACTTAGTGATGTCTGTCCATACACTCTCTTTAACCTCGACCAATGTCTTTCCTGCCATTGTTTGTTTCTGGAGCTGCTGTAACTCCTACTTGAGCTGCTCTGTTACCTGCTTTTCCTTGGATAGGCTAGTCTAGAAGGAAGATTTGAGTTCCTGCAAGTTCTCAATCTCCTTTTTTAGCCTGCTGATCTCTGTCTCCTGCAGGTTCATCCTTTCCATGGACTTAGCCAGATCAATTGTCTTCTCCTGAGATGTCGATGGAGTCGTGGACGGGACTACTGTCACTGATGCTGTGCTCACTCCTGCAATTGGGATAGCACTAAATGGAATGAATTCCATTGGCTTCAGTTGCTCTTTCTCTTTTAACAGTTTCTCCATCTTAGCTTCCATTTCTCTAAGCTGTGCGTTCTGCTCCATGAGCAGCTTTAGCATCTCATCCTTCTCGCCTTCTTTCTCTGCTATCTCCTTTGCCTGCGAGTCCTCTGTGGGCAGGAGCTTTAGTTGTTTCCTCAAGGATGCTATATCAATGTTCTTCTTTTTTATCATTTCCTCTGCTTCTTTGACGTTCGAAGGATCATAACCGATCTTGAGGACTAGCTCCTCCAAAGTTTTGATCCTATTGTCCTTTGCGAAGGATGAAATCTTCTCCATTTTGAGCTGTGTTTGAACATTGTTTAGGGACACCTGCAATTTAGACGCTGAAGCGGAAGCGTGTGCCAATGTGTAGAAAACCATTTCTCTGGTCTACTTGTGCAGATCCATCTGATCAGCTGGGTGCACATCCTTCGTCTGGAATTCAAAGGTGGCCCTCTTGTAGTTGGTGATCACCTTGGGATCTGGTACCTGCGCTTGGAGGAAGTCCATGTGCATTCTGCCCTTTTCTGTGTCAAATGCAGACAACAGCCTATGCTGTGCAGTCGACGTCTGCTTCCAAAACTGAGCGCAAGTACTGATGGTAAGGGTCTGGTTCTTTTTCTTGATCAGCTCGTACTTCTCGAAAATGCTCAACTTGGGCCCAGTCTTGCCTGGCTGAGTGTCCAATGGGGAGTCTGTGGATTTCTTCGGTAAAGTTGGGGTAATGTCCTTATAGAGGCTCGAACCGAAGGGTGGAATAATAGACTTGGTCACTGTGGTAGGCGGGGCTTATTTTTCTCCAGTCGGGCCAAGAACTGAGATTGTCTTGGGCCTCTTAGTGTGTAACTGGAACTCTTCGGACGATACCTCTGTGACAGGCGGAGATAAATCTTGTCGAGGCCTTTTTTCTTTAGGGACCTGTGGCGTGGTTGTTGTTGACACAGTGGTCGAGGGAAACTGCTGTTCCACTTCGATCAATGTGTTAGGCACCCACACTGTTTGATTTGCAAATTTTTCCACCTCAGGCCTAGCTTCATGAACATAGGGGATGTTCTTGTTCTTCACCCTCATCTCTGAGATGATCCCATAAGGATCATAGTGCCATGGGAAGCTCATGAAGAACTTCATTTCTCTCAACATCCTGTCTGCCTCTTCCTCGGCTCCACGACTGTTGCAGATGAAGGAGCCAATCTGCCCATTGATTCTAAGCTGCTACTTTTTCTTCAATGATACAAAATGAATATCATCTGAATTTATAATATGCCTTATATATTCTAGAGCAAAGATTCTGACAGGAAAATACTTGGGCAGCTTATACGATGCCAATTTGCACCCGTATACTCTGATCTTGGTATGATTTTGATACAGGTACCAATCCCCGGTCTTTGTGTTGTCCGAGAGGTGCAAGATTCTCTAGACTTCGTCATTTATTCGAGGCTCGGGCCTGCCGCTCAGCATACTTACCACAGGGGGGTAGAACTGATTGATGAACGCCTTGAAACTGTACTCCATGGAGTTGTGCTTGAGTAAATAAGTCCATGTTGTGACTGCCTGAGATTTACCATCTTCATCCATCTTTTGCATGGAAAAACTAAATTTATCCGCCTGGAAAAAGACGAACAAGTAGGCTAGTATTGATGAATATATGAACATGCCTTCCATGCCAAAATTCACGAACTGTTCGTGAATATTGTCTGCCAAGAATGTGATGAAATCAAACTGGGTGGTGGGCTTTTCATCAGTGGAGAAAATGGATAGAAAACCCATAATGGGATCATCTACCCACTGGTCGGAATAGTTGTCTAACAAAGCATAAAGGGAGGAGATGACATGGTTTCCCTTAGTTGAGAACATGGAGGATGGGTAAGGAGGATTTGTGGAGGGAAATTGAGTGGATGAGGGAAGGAAGAGATCGAATATTTGAGCTCTTTGGGGGAAGGTCATTTTCTAGTACAATTCGGTGAGAATTTCCAGGTTGAAGGGGGACGCAGAGTCGACTCGGGAAATTTGCATCATCTGGTCTATGGATTCAGGCGTGATGAGGAACAAGATCTCTCCGGACGAGGAGACGATGACTCTTTGCTTGGGGATATAATGAGCTTGACACTTGAGAGAAAACTCAGGAAAATGGTGGATCTAAGGGAAGAGGTAGAGGGGTAAATTGGACTCCCAGAGTCCAATTTCATCACTCTGGTCTAGGAACACTTCCCTGAGCCATGAATGGAGGTCTGAGAAATGAAAATCGCATTTGGTATCTGTGATTAACTGGTCTTTGTTGACCAGTGGGATCCTGTCCAGGTCGACAGGAGGCGGGAGAAAAGGATTCTCCTCTCCTTCCGCTGGTTTGGAATTTGGCGCCATTTCTGCGATAGTACCTGCAAAAAACACAACGTTAGTGGGGGCGACTGACTGTGGATGAGGGAGACAGAATGTAACGGAGGAATAAGTGGTGAATTTATCTGGTGCGATGGGTGAATAGAGAATGTAAGGTAAATAACAGTGGTTTTATTTAAACTGGGGTTGGTTGGGTGCGGGAGATAGGTCAGCTGGATAACGGATAGGTTATCCAGTAATAAATGGACAACGGGTCATTTGGGGGTGAGATGGCAGGTGACGTTGGCTGAAAGATACAGACGGGTGACGTGGTGGCTAGGGATTGGAGGTAAAAGTCGTAATAAGGGGCTTTCCATGAGTGAAAAGGGGGGAAGGACTGACAACAATTATGGGACATGACCAGTTTGGAAAAGGTGGAAGGTGACGTCCAGAGGTGACATAGGTCTGTCATATAGCAGATGGTGATGGGACTTCGGGGAAAATAGATTGATGCCACATATAACAAGGGACCCGCCAGAGGGGGAAAACCATTCCGGACCCCCTCCCCCCCCTTAGTTAAAAGCATATCATCCAGGGGGGTCCGAAATCCATTTTGGGCCGTTGATATGCGCGCCTGTCTCTGAGCCGCAGATCTAAGCGCGCTCTTTATCACTCATTCCGGACCCCCCCTCCATTAAAGGCATAATAGACGAGGGGGTCCAGAATCCAATATTGACCGTTGATTTAAGCGCTCAACCCTGGGCCGTCCAGATGCACGCAA
>ML839749.1:0-16614 GCA_009831015.1 Picea engelmannii | reverse complement strand
TTGGCTAATTTATAGTGAATGAAATTATGAGTACTTCCAGAATCAATTAGGACTATTACCTTTTTCTTTTTGATATATCCTTCGATCTTGAGGGTTTGAGGAGTGTTAATTCCAGCCAATGCATTACATGATATCATGGGAGTAAACTCTTCAGGCGAAATTGCTTCTACGTTTTCATATTGAGATGTTTCTTGTTCTTCTTCTTCCTCCTCTTCATAATCTATGTAGAATAATTTCTTATCACCACACTTGTATCCCTTACTGTACTTGATGTCACAATTAAATCATAAACCCTTTGCTTTTCTTTCCTCCAATTGTTGAGGTGTCAACCTTGTAGGTTGAGATGTTTTATAAGAAGGAGCATTATTCTCTCTATAGTTGTTAGGATTGGTTCTTCTAGTAGCCATAGCCATATTTTTACTTTCAACATTTCTTTCCACCCTAAATGCATTCTCCAAAGATTTGGGTTCCCAAAGGCGAACCTCATGTTGAATGTTATCCTTTAAAGTTCCTATGAATACATTAATGAAGTGCTCATCTGGAATATATGTTACCTTTATATTCAATCTTTGGAAGTTCTCAATGTGCTCTATAACTAAACCCTTTTTCTTGAGATTTATCAATTGGCTAAAGAAGGTATCTCTCCTTGTATCTTCATAGTGTGATATCATTTCTTCTGTGAAAATTGTCCAAGTGACGAGTGATTTGTGAGAACAAAGCCATCGATACCATACAAATTGATTGGGTTCTAAATATAAAGAAGAAATTCATACCTTTTGTGTATGTGGCACATTATGTAGATCAAAGAATTGCTCCTTCTGAAGTGTCCATGTGATTGGGTCGTTGCCATCAAACTTCCTCATATCGATCTTAGGAATGTGGTTGGTCTTCAACCCAAAGTTGGAGTTTCTCCATTCTTGATTCGTCTTCCTTGTGTCCTCATCATGAATTTCATGGGACACATTTTCAATTTCAGGTGTCCTTTCTATTAGGAAATTTTTCATTCCTTCCATGATCTCCCTTTTTAAACCATCCATCTTAGTATCCATTAGTGCCTCCAATTTAGCTTCAGTTGAATCCATCATCTCTTGTAGTTCATTTTTTGTCACTGTCTTCTTTTGTAATTCATTTATGTCCCTACTCATTTCTTCACCTTCATCAAGAGTCCAAGCAGGACTTTCTAAAGGCTTATTTGGTGTAGAAGTTCTCTTTTTGGGTGGCATGTTGGCCAAGTATCACTTTTGAACCTTGATTTTGAGGTGGTTCTGCTAGACAATCTTTCTTCTGCATTATCTCCAAAGTTCTAGCCCTTCTGGATATGAACCTTTATTTTTTGTAGTTCTCTGATATTTCTTTTCTGCAATGCCATGGGTCTAATCAAAATTGGATGTGCCAAGTGGAATTCACGGTAACTTCCCCACAACTTGATGATTTTTGGCCTTTCCAAGAGATCTCCCTTGTATAGCATGCCCCACACAAAATAATTGATATAAATTCTGAAACTCATACCAAAAATACTACAGACTATCCAATATCCAATGTAACCGGTCTCACTCAATTTGGATACTCTAGGAAGAAGTTATGATAATTTTATCTGGAACACCTTATTAAGACTAGTCAATAGGACTAGTTAGATACATTATCTTCCACAGGGTGTATCTACAAATTTAAGATGACCCAGAAGATGAAATTTTTACCACAGATACCTTACTAATTTCTGTGAATAGCCTCCAAATTTAACAGCATGAAACATTACAGAAAAATGTTTATAATAAAACTTCTGCAATGACTTAGTTCAGGATGATTCTAGAACCCTCTCTTGCACAAGATGTATCTCCAAAAGTATAAGGCCTCAGGAGATGAAATTTTAACCCAACGTACCTTGATCCATTTGCTAAATATCATCCAAGTTGTTCCTTATGAAACATCGTAGAAAAAAAGTTATAGAAAAAATTCCAAGGTGTCTCAGATGTAGCAGCGAAACCCCAAGACCTTGAGCTATGATACCATATGTTAAGAACCAAATATCAATATAGCATAGAAAAACCTCAGAATAAGTACTCAATTCCTTGAAAAAGAGAGAAATTCAGATAATAAGCCTCTTCAAGGGGGCAACTTCCTTATGCCCACATAAATGTCCAATTACAAGATGATTCCAAATGAAAATGTCTCCTTGGTATATATAGGAGACTAGGAGGTATAATTACAACTAATGGACTAAAGTCGACATAAATAAAATAACATTACTAATGTAATATGCCCCAGTTATAGGGTTATGAGCCATTATTTAGGGCTTAACAGATGCACTCTCCCTCCAACCACAATGGGGTCCTTGTCATATTTAATGACTACCTTTAATGTACTCATGGCTCTTATGATCCTGTGTTTTTGAGTAATCAGTTATGCACCAAAGTAATGCTTAGACTAAAATAAAAATGAAATACATGTCACAGTGCAACAATGAACAATCTGAATTTATTAACTGAATTTAAAGAAATTACAGAAATTCAAAACTAACTACTATACATGCTCCTTTGGACTAGAGAAACATTCCTTTAGCTTAGTCCTGAGAAATATAGGGTTTCAGGTGAGTGCCATTCACCCATCCTGGCTGAAGTATACCATCCAGTTGTTCTAGTCTGACTGCGCTAGAGTGTCAGATCTCCGCAACTATAAATGGGCCCAACCAATGCATGTGCAACTTGCCTGGATGTTTCTGGTATCGACTATCATAAAGTAGAACCTTATCTCCTTGCGCAAATGTTTTTTCCTTAATATGCCTATTGTACTAGGCCATATGTATGTATTTCTCAATTGTTTGATGAACTTTTGCTAAAAACCTGGTCTCCTCAAGTTCCTACAACTCCATAACCCTCTGCGCAAATGATTCATCCATTGACATATGTGTAACATGTGTGATGTAGAGACTAGGGGTAATGAATTATGCAGGTACCAAAACATCTTTCCCATAGACTAGATGGAATGGAGTATACTTATGAAGTTTCTTTGTGGTCGTCACGTAAGCCCACAAAACTGCTAGGACTCTTTCATCCCAATATTCCATGTTTATGCAATAAACCTTCATCAAACCTCTTTCCAAAATCTTGTTAAATGCCTCCACTGTGCCATTGTCTTATGGATGGCAGGGCTTGCTTTTATGATGTTGGATTAGGAACTCTATCGTAATCTTTCTTAATGTACTACTAATAAAATTACCACCCTGATCATTATTCAGACTTCTAGGACATCCAAATTGAGTGATAATTTTTTCAAAGATAAACCTAGCAGTAGTATTGGTCGAAAAATCCTGACCAGTTGTTGCATCAGCCCATTGTGTCAGGTAATTAGCTGCAGTGATAATATACCTAGTCTTTTATTGCTTATCCATGGGGTTGATCAGTCCAATAAAATTAATCGCCCACTTCTCAAATGCTTGTAGAGCCCGAACCAGCTGAAGAGGAAATTTGTCTCGCTGTGATGGCTTACCTACTCTCTAGCAAACGCCACAAGATCTAGCATACTCATTTACATATTTGAAGAGTGTATCCCACCATAATCAATCATGGAGGACTTTATACACAGTGGCATTTCCTATGACATGGCCTCCCACAACTCCATTGCAACACTCCCATAGGATGTCATGTCTTTCATGGTCCAAAACGCACCTCCTGAGGATATTGTCTAGGCCCAACTTATACAATTTCCCCATGATCAATTGATATTTCATTGATTGAACCACCATATAGTGTTTCTGAGTTGCAGAGTACATTTCTGGGTAGGCCCATGTAATCAGGAAAACTATTATGTCTTCCAGGCATTCTGGTACAGCCTCAACTCGAAACAATTCTGCATCTGGGAGTTGATAATTGATTTCTCTACCACTCTCCCCTGACTCTAATCTGGACAAGCGATCGGGACCCACGTTGCATCTTCCAGGTTTGATGATCACCTCAAATTAAAATTCATGAAACAATAACAACCATTGACAAATTATTCCTTCCAAAGAAGGCTTGTTAACTAGATATTTTAACGCAGAATGATAAGTAAAAAATTTAAAATGACAGCCTAACAAGTAATGTATAAACTTTTGTAGAGCATAAACCATAGCCAAACCCTCCCTTTATATGGTTTTATAGTTGTGTTCATCTTGTAATAGCTTCCTGCTAGCAAAATATATGGGATGATTTGTATTTCCATCTCCTGGTTGCACTAAGATGTCTCCCAAGGCAATACATGATGCATCCACATGCACATGAAATTTATTTTCCCAATTCGGAAGTATCAAAATAGATGTTGTACTAAGATTTTCCTTCAGAATGTCAAACGCTCGATCACACTCTGGTGTCCACTGGAACAATTCAAACTTCTTTAGTAGATTTTCCAGGGGTGCAGTAATATTCACATACCTTCTGATGAACTTGTGATAATACACTATGGGATCCAGCATTAGCGCAATTGTTTAGCACTCGTAGGTGGTGGCATATTCAAAATGACCGCAACTTTAGTTGGGTCTACCAACACTCCTTCTCGGCATACTATGTGGCCTAACAGATTTCCATGTGGCACACAAGAGATATATTTTATGAGGTTTAAATGTATCTGTAGTTCCCTACATTGATCAAACATCAGCCATAGTAGTGTTACATGTTCTTTCAGCAGACTGTGCATTGTCTAGTCATCCATATAATATTCTATAAATTTGTGAATAAATTCTCAAAAGGATTCTATTACAATCCGGGAAAAAGCTGAAGGGGCGTTCTTTAGACTGAAGGTAATCACATTACATGAAAATGACCCCCATTCTATTATGAATGTGGTCTTATTTTTTTCTTCTTCGGTAATTCTCACTTAGTCATACCCCAAAAATCCATCTGTAAATGAGTAAGACTCTTTCCCCACAACCTATTCTAGCACCTTGTCAATAAAAGGTGTAGAAAAAGGGTCATGCACACAGGAAGAATTAAGGCATATGTAGTCTACACATACCCTAATTTCCTATGTACCTTTCTTGCTCGGGATGACTATGGGGCTAACCCACTCTACTTCTTCAACTGGAAAAAGAAGTTTGGCCTAAATCATCTTGTCTATTTCCCTCTTAACCTTCTCTTTCACCTTGGGGTTAAGATGATATGGCATATGCCTTACAGGTTTTGATCTTGGTTTTAGTTCAATTTTCATCTCTCCCATAGCCCCTTTTATCCCTTTTATCTCTGAGAGTGTCTTTGGGAATAAGTACTCATACTCCTGCAATAGGCTATGTATTTCTTCGCTAGTTTTCTCATCCCAGTAATATCCTACGATAGCTATATTGGGTTTCTTGGTAGTTCCTACATTGAATTTTCGCAACTTCAATGGATGGTTATAAGAGCTATTAGTCTGACTAGGCAGTGTGTTCTGGATTTCTCTACTTTCTTTTGTTTCCTTAATGGCTAAATTTCTCAGTTCTTCTAAATCATCAAGGTTTTCCAAATCCTTCTCGATTTTATAGCATTCTATGGGTGTCTTATCTATGTCCAAGTGAAGTTTAGACTGAAGCACTTGACTATGATTGACACATACCAGTGGGTATGATTTCCATTTACAAACATCGGTAAAAAGAATTTATTTAATTCTTTGCAGGACTATCTTAAGCTCAGGGTACTTACTTGTAAAAGACAAGTCCTTGCAAAATCGATATGCTAATGTTTTCCAACTGTTGGTCTACCTTCTAGTCTCTTCATGAATGTACCGGGATTTTAGGAATAGACCTAGCAAATGGGGAAATAATTGAACCAACAAGTGAGATGGTACTTCTGCAACTTGTCATTGTCTTACGCATTGTTTGATATGTGTTTTAGGATCAAACTGTCCATTGAATAGTTTCACAACTTGAAAATCCATCTACATCTCTTATTTTAGTTGATCCTTATCTTGAAATCTACACTAGATATCATGCTTCACATCCTCCCAGATCCTAATTACTGCTTTGTGACTATCCCACCACCTAGAAAGGATGTCTTCCAAGGATAATTCCATAACTACGATCTTTTATCTTCTACTATATTGTCTTCCATGCTAACCAGAAAATTTCCAAGGTTTGAGGTACCATTGTATGTCGGATGTTCTCTGACCTCAGTTCCAAACCATCTCATTTCTCTAACAGTTTCACATCGTCTTGAAAATATTTCATATGCACCATGTTTCCAACTGTCAAATGTTAGTTCTAAGTCTCCATCTATCGATTATATTGTCCTCCAACTCACTGATCTGTCAGTAGTAGCATTGATTTAGTTTGATCCCTCTCCTGTTGTTATGGTGTATAACTAATATAGATCCTCTCCTTCCATATTTTTGTTCGTTGGCTCTGTGTATTGAGGGCCTACATATGGATCCAAGGGATGAACTACTTTTATTCTGTCTGCTTCAAATTTCATAGTATCCCTCTTCAAGTCAATAACAACATAGTTATCATAAGCCCAATCAATACCAAATAGTTCAGGATAAGGGTCTTTATCCCCCATGATTTCAATCACCTCAAAATCAGCTACAGTCTTTACTCCTGCAACATCTATCTCCACATTCTCTAGCCTTCTTATTGGGAAAATAAAATATTGATTGGCCATTCTCAATTGTTAGTATGTTAAAATTGGATCCTAGATCTAACATAACATCCTTAATCTCAGACTCGTCTAGTTGGGCTGCTAGTCTAAACTCTTTCCCAATCTGTATTTTCTTTCTTTGCACTCTTTGAGTGTATTCTCAGGAAGATTAGTCATTATTCTAGCTTCCGGGGATTCCTCTATTCCTAGGACTAGATACAGGGAATTGTGCAACTTCTTTGTTAGCTGGTCAATCCCAAGAATATCATAAAATAACTGAAGCCAAAGTTTGACTACACTTTGCGACTGCTCATGTTTTCTCATCGGGATTATGGGATTTCGGGGTGCAGGGGGTGAGGTAGGGAATTTCGCAATATTAGGATAAATGGTGGGATGAGGGGGGGTTTATTATATTTCAGGGTCAGAGATACTCTAGAATACTTCTATTGCATCTTTAAAGAATAGATTTTGTTTCATAGGGTCATACATGTCCTCCTTGGGCATTTTTTTCTGGATCTTAAGCAGATTATCAGCATCTACGCCAATCTTTTCTTCTCTGCAAGTAATGATATTAATCTTGGGTATTTCTCCCTTGACTTCCCTCTTTATCTTTGAGTTGATGAAGTTGGCTCCTCATTGACGTGCCTGATCTTCCCATTTCACAATTAGCTCTGGGCAGTCTTCAGTTGTGTGTCCATTGGTTCTGCAGTGACAACACCATGGTCGTCTTGGTTGAGGAAAATCCCTAGCCATGTGACCTTACTCATCAAAGTTTTAGCATATACTTGGTCCTCTTCCCTCATTTCTTCCTCCTCTGAAGTATCCTTCGGCCCCACCTCCTCGGCCTCTTCCCAATCCTTGAGGAGTTTCATTCACCCTGAATGATGTTCGATCCAATCTGTCTGCAAGTGCATCCAGTGCTCTACACTAATTTTTATAATGTATGGTAGATGTTTAGAACTCAAAATGTATGGTATTCAGTACGGTAGAATACTTTTGAATAATAGGGCACTCCCTTGGTGCATACCCATGAGTTCACCAGATCTCGCACTACTCAGCTGACTGCAATGCTTGACTTCCTAGAAAGGCATGATACATGGTTGGGGTATGGAATGGTAAGTTTGCAAATAATTTCTCAAATCCTCCCATGGGTCCTAATGAGGTTCCCATTGGATTGTGAGGAGGTCCCATTCCCCTCATACATGGACATTCGTTCACCAGATGCCCCTCTATGTAGCATTCAGTATACCATAATTGAGGTCATTCTGGTTTGGGTATCGTCAATTCTTGAATCTTATTTGTTAGTGTCGATATTTTTCCTTGTAGTTGCACCAAATTTTCATCCACTAGGGTCTGGTCACCCTTAGGCTCCCCGGATATTCTACCATGGATTCAATCTTCATCGATTGTTCCAAGGAATCTATCAAGGTGGTTATTCATTGGTGTGTTAACAGAATTTGTGTCAGAGGTAGAAATCGTTGGATATACCACTCTCTTTGGTGATATTCATGAATTTGATGAGTTAGCCTACCAATGGCATCCCTAAACTTCTGACTATATTTCCAAGATGATTCTCCTTCCCTATGTTGAATTTCACGCAACTCAGACAGAGCTTGTTGTTCTAACTGAGGTAGCTTAAACTCTGCTATGAATTTTATCTGAACTTGGCCAAGTGTGAACGCCTATCCTTGCACTCCTCCTGGCTCAATAGACTTCATGTACCATTTGAGAGAATGACCTCTCAAGGTAGTTTGGAATTCAACTAGTTTATTTTCATCTAGAGTCCCTCTTGACCTCCAAATCGCTTCACACAAAAACCAATGTTTTTCAACATCCCCATCTCCTTTACCCCAAAATTATGGGTATTGAGCAATAGATCCTCCCACGTTTCCAGCCATTACTGATCTTACTGCTCCTATCCTAACGAGGGGATCTCAATATCCTCCCAGTATTCATGCTCATCAGTTGTTACTGACTAACTAACTGAATTGAAATAGGAATAGCATAAGAAGGTAGTATAGAATTTACCACTGGTATAGAAGACACTTGGGAGACGGGTAATTTGGGGTTGGTTCCACTAGCTTATAGGCGGGTTTCTTTGATATGGGGGGTCTCGTTCTCATCCTCTAGAGCGGTCTCTTTGGTCAGGCTCCCGATATTTCCTGGTATCTGGGCTGAATCTTCTCTTTCTTTTGAAAGATCCATGTCAGCTTGATATTCCCTTGCTTCTACACATTCTTCTTCTTGTCCACCCTCTTAGGGACTTGTTTCTCTTTTCACTTCTCTCTCATTTAGTCTTTGACTAGCCAGTCTTCATTGTCTTGTCATCTTCCTCAACTCTTTCGATTTCTTTCCTCGACACCTCGAACTGCTTTACTGCTTTTATCTTACCGTGCCACCACTTCTCAACTATGGCAACTCTTTTCAAGGCTTGCTCATTCCTTGCATCCGTTTCTTGTCACTCCCCCATTTATCAAAGAACCCTCTCCCCTTTCTCAATCCATGATCCAACCCCAAATTCACCCCACCCGAAGCGTGAGTGTTTAGGTTGTCATCTCATTTGGGGAGATGGTCAACACCCCCTCCTCCATCAAGAATACCTTAATCCATAGAGGAATTTCTCTTAGTAATCTTCCCCATGCATATTTTTTGAAATCTGCTTCTGCCCTTGAAAAGGACCGGTGATTCTCAGTTGTGAACTCAATAATGTATCATTCCAGAGTTGTATTGACCCAAAAATCAATTGCTCACGTGATCGGGTGATCCAGCCGATGAAGCACTGCAATATTTTATGTGTCCCAAGTACATGTCTTCTTGACTCATTCGTGGAATTTCGGATATTCTTGGAGCCTATCTATCCAATGGAATAGGTCTTCCAAAAATTTAACCTAGAATATCTTGTATTGGTCACCTGATCTTTCTGAGTAAAATACAACCTCTCTTGTATCTTCCACAAATTTACCTCGCAACTCCACTTCTTTCCCCATGAAGGCATCCCAATTTATCTCCCACCATTGGTGAATATTGGATCGGTGGATCCATGGAAGCATTCTCCCTATAGGTTCCCTTATGAAGCAAGTCCCAGCAACAAAACCATTTTGTTGGCGCAGAATTGATCAGACCAGGGTCCTTCTCAGGTTACCAACAAAAGGCACCGAATTATTCTAGAGTTATGGAATTTTCATCTTCCTAGAGGGGAAGAAGTCTCACCTGAAGCACAACTAAGACGAGGAAAATAGGGAAGGGTAGGAAGAATACATAAACAAAACCATACAATCTCAGGATCGTTGTTAGTATTGCACAAGATAGATTATACCCGAAATTGTCTGAATAGTCCTAACTCAGATTAGAGAAAATAGAGTTGTGTTGCATTCATAAAGAAGCTATATCCAATTAAGAATATGTGACATAAAGACAATATGAAGCAACATTCAAGATAATCTGAAGCTAAACAGACAAAATAATTTCAAAATTTGGGTCTCTCTTTGTATCAGCATCATATGGTTCTTCTAAATTACATGTTTCGACTAAGTTACAGACACATCTTGGGCATGCCAAAGCTAATATCAAAACGCTATACTACTGAGAGACAAGGTTATCCCATACCCTTGCTCTTTCATCATTACAATAGGACACATCTCTATTACATCCTTGGTCTAGTTCCAAAACCCAGACTCTAGAACTCTAGCTAACATTTACCCAAAATGGACAATAAAAACATAGAACTTGAACCAATTCCAAAAACCATATGAACAATTATTCGACTAGCGAGGATCAACCCTTTACAATCATTCTCATCCCTTATATATAAGCCAATAGGGATCTTCAGGTTTGAGACTTTGAATGCTTTATTTTCTTGTTTTGTTGTAACTTATTTCTTCAAGTTGGGGTTGTGTTGTCCTTCCAACCATATTCAATTTCTTTATTCATTCTTTTATCCAGCTCCTATGTGACTTGCACAACTTCTATCAACAAAATGAAGGGCCCAACACCATTCCAAATTTATTCAACATTTCTTTGATATACTTTGTCTAGGAGATGAAAATACTTGTATCTAGCTGGCATATACAAAGTACCAAAAAGAAAGACAACTCACCAAGCAATGACATTTTGAATTCACTCTACATTTCTTTATCAAATTTCTTACTCATCCTATCATCATTACTGCCAAAAATAATGTCATCAACATAAACTTCAATTATCAACAAATTATTTTTATGTATCTTTATGTAGAGATTGTTTTCTGCATTTCCTTTCCTTAACCCTTTTTGTTGTAGATACATGTCCAATCTTGAATAACATGCTATGGGGGCTTGTTTGAGTCCATATATCCCCTTCTTCAATATGTAATCATAATATTCCTCTTCTGACAGTATAAATCCTTCTGGTTGTTCGATGTAGACTTCTTCTTCTAGTTATCTATTTAGGAAAGATGATTCTACATCCATCTGATATACTTTGATTATCTTCGAATATGCATAAGCCAAGATCAATCTGACTACTTCCATTCTAGACACTGGGGCATAATTTTATTTGAAATATATTCCTTCAACCTGAGCATATCCCTTGCATACTAGCCTTTCTTTATTCATGGTTACATGTCCATCCTCATTCAACTTTTTTCTAAATACCCATTTTTCACCAATCACATTCTTATATTTAGGCCTTGGAACAAGTTTCCATGTTTCATTCTTCTCTATTTGATTTAGTTCTTCTTCCATGGCTTTGATCCAATGTTCATATATGTTGGATTCTTTAAAACTATTGGGTTCAATTGTGTATAATGGTGTTATATGCCTCTTTTATGGTGAGTGTAATTTCCTTCGAATTTCAAATCTTGTATCCATATTCCCAATGATCTATTCTGGTGGATGATTTTTTGTATTCGCCTGCTAGGAGTTTTGGGAGCTATCTGAATATTTTGTTGGTCATCTTCCTTTTTCTCTGCTTCTGGATGCTCTTCCTCTTCTTTCAATTTTTCTTCTTCTTTGAAGTCCCCTTCTCCTTCCTGTTATACTGAATCTATGCTTGAGCTTTCATGCACTTATCTTGTTAATATGTACATTGATGTTTTCCACTATTCTATTGAGTATCAGATTGAAACACATGTATGTCTTACTTTTTCTTGAGTACCTAACAAATATTCCTTTGTCAACTTGGGAGTCAAATTTTCCAATCCTACCACCTTTTCTTTTGATGTAGCACTTGCTTCCAAAAACTCTAAAGTGCTTCACATTTGGCGTTATTCCTTTCCATAGCTCATAGGGAGTCTTATCACGGTTACTTATAAGAATTCCTTTGTTCAGTATATGAATTTTTTTATGTACTTCCTGTGCCAAAAATATGTCACCCAACTTGGAATCTTTCAACATGGTTCTACCCATTTCTTGTACTGTCCTATTCTTTCTTTCAACAACTCTATTTTTTTTAGGTGTCCTAGCTGCTGAGAAATTTCTCTTTTATCCCATGTTCACTAAAGAGGTCAATGAATTCCTTTGATGTGTTCTCTCCACCGTTATCTGATATTAAACTTTTGATTTTCAGGTATATCTTTGTTTCAACCATCTCTTTGTATATCTTTAAGTACTCAAATTCCCCTGACTTCTTCTTGAGAAAGAAAATTGTATTCATTCATGTGTAATCATCAATCAGTAGCATGAAGTATTTTTCACCATTTAATTGATTTGTTCTTGTTGGTCCACATAGATCAGTGTGTACAATATCCAATGCTTTGTTTTTAGTACTCCTTTGATTTGAACTTGGTCCTGGTATGTTTTCCCTGTAGACAATGCTTACATAGAGTATTTGTTGGCTTTGAGATTTTAGGAATTTCTCTTATTGCTTCCTTTCTATTGATTTTGACAAGATTTTCAAAGTGCATATGACCCATTCTTTTGTGCCAAAGCCAACTTTCATTTTCATTTTCAATTTCATTCAAAGCATATATGTTGTTCAGAGTCCTTAGAGTTGTTGCTACTAACCTGTCTGATCCTTCTTGCCCCGATTCACATCTCTCTGACTCAAACTGAAGTATGTGTCCTTGATCACACATTTGACTTATACTCAATAGATTGTGCCTCGTATCTTCAACCAATAGAACATTCTCTGTCATTTCATCTTTGCTTCCAAGATTAATTGTGCATCTACCTATTATTTTAGTAGAATGATTATTGCCAAATGAGATTGATCCATATTTTTCTTTCTTTGGAGTTAGAAACCTATTTATGTCACTTGTCATATGCTTCAAACATCCATTGGCAAAATACCAATCACTTTTCATGTGTTTGGATTGTAGAGAAAGAGAGCATTGCTTTATTTTCCATATCCCTTGTGGTTCTGATATCTTACTGCTAATGTTTTGTTTAGATTCCCTGAGTGGAATAGTCAATCTACAATTCTTTTCAATGTGCCAAAAATTAATGCATTTGTATCACTCTACTTCATTTCTCAATGAAACAAACAAAAAATTGATTCATAATATCTTCTAAGATAACATGTATTGTTACTTTTGTTCTTGGGATAGGCTCAGTAGTTTACATATTTATGTCCAAAATTATCACAATTAAAACAACGACCATAAAATAATATTTGATACCTGGGAATAGATGATCCTCTTTGTGATGCACTCCTTGTGAATTTGTCTTCTTGAGGCTTCTTTACTTATGGAATATTCTTATTTGGGGGAATTCATTCTTCCTTCTTGACAGAATTTTTGACAATATCTGCATAACTTATTTGTTTTGCTTCTTGTTATGTTGTCTTGGAGATCAACCCTTTCTCATTTTGTACTTGATTTTATCCTAGGTTGGATCTATCATCTGATGATCTTTGATTGCTAATGATTTGATCCAATATTCTAGTGCTCCTATGTTGCATATATTTCTTCTGAAGGTCTTTCCTTAAAAATACTACTTCTACTTCTAATCTTCCAATAGTTTTCTCCTTTTATTCTAACCGACTTCTAAGAATTTCCTCAATAATTTTGTCTTCTTCTATTTGAACTTTTAGACTCGTGATCATCTTCTCTAGTTCTTTAGAGTTCTGAGATACCATTTTTAACTCTGCCTTGAGTGACTTGTTTTTCTTTCTTTCCTTCGTGAGTTATTCTAATGCACTAATTATCTTTGCTCTGAGATTGACTTCACCTTGTTCTTCATAATCATATTCCACTACCATGAAGAGTACTCTTTTGGAATTACTATCAATGTCATTATCATCCTCCTCTGATCAGGAACTATCCTCTTTTGGCTAGAAACTTTTCTTGAATAATTTCTTATTGTTTCTTCTCTTGTTTCCCTTTTGAAATTTCTTTTCTCTTTTATAAAATTCTTCTTCATTATTGTCTTTATTCATGTGAGTACGTTTAGAATCAAAATGACCAATACCACCACAATTAAAACATTTCAATGGAATCTTACATTTATACCTTCTGGTTCCTTTCTGTAATTTTCTTATGAAGTTAGCCATCTCTTCATCTTTGTCTGAATCATCACTACAGTTGCAACTTGGTTTTGAATTGTGCTTGCACTTCTTATTTGTCTTCTTGGATTCCTTGAAAGTTTTTTCCTTTGTGATTGGGTTCTCCTATTTTGTTCTCATCACATAGGTTGTAAATATTCCATGTATCTTGTCCTTGCTCAATGTATCAATATATTCTCTTTCTTCTAGGGCTGATATTTAGAGTTAAATCTCATAGGAAGAGACCTCAACACATTTTGAACAACTAATGAGTCATCAACTTCTAATCCCAATTCTTTAATAGTGTTGACCACTTCATCAACTTGCATAAGGTAGGCTGCAATTTTTTTATCTTCCTTCATCTTCGACTGTTCAAAATTTGCTCTAAAAAATTGAAGCTTAGCTCCCTTTACCTTGACATCTCCTTCATAAATCTTTTGAAGTTTGTCCCAAAGACCATTTTCACTATCACAATGCATAACTTTGACAAAAATTTAATCAACTAAGTTACTCAAAATAGTACCTTTATCGTTTGAGTTATTTTCACTGAGATTCTTTCCATCTCTGTCAATTGGGGGAGTGGTTGGTGTTGTATACCCATATACTATTGCATGTCAAACATCAAATCCTTATGCCTATAGAAAGGTTTTCATCCTTTTATTCCAAAATTTCTTCCCATCAAACCTTGGTGCTCCAATCCTAGAATATTCCATGATCTCCTTCCAATAGTTAGACTGCTTCCTAAAGGACCGACTCGAATACCAATTGTTGGAATATTGAGAGACGAGGGCTGAATAATTATTAATTTTTTTCCTCCTTTAACCACAATATAAATCTTCAATCAGAATTCAATATAGAATCAATACCATAAATCAATGCATAAAAAATACATAAACATGGTACACCAAAGTTTTATGTGGAAACCCAATGCGGGAAAAAAGAATAGAATGCTTTTCTTATTTGTCAAAGATTACATTCATTGCAAGAACCAACTTCCTATTTCTCCAGCTACAATTGGAAGGAGGCTCCAACCCCCTATTTACAGGTTGCAACCTGAAGGAATCTCCAACTCCCTAATTTTCTAGCTCCAACCAGGAGGAGGCTTCAACCCCCTTTCCTTCCCATGTCCAACAACCCTGAAATATAATTGTAGACAACCCTATCACTCCCTCTGTCACTTTAACTGATAACATGTTGTTTCTTCTACTTCTGATACCTTTGTTGCTGCTACTAAAATCAATATCTCATCAAGAGTGAAACCACTTATTCCTCATACCAAAATCCATAAGAGAATTTTCCAAATCAGTAACTTATGAATTACTAAGACAAATTTGTTCCTGATTTATTGAAAATAACTCCTTGAAATACCCAGGAAAACATACCTTTAGACTGTATCTAACATGGGCCTTCATATCCCTGATCTTCCTCAAATTTTCATCACAGGTTCGTGACTGTGTATACTATATTCCTGAGGGTATCAGTGCTTTCCCTCAATGCGGGTCACGTATGTTTGTGCTTTTACTCCTGAAACTCGCAAATATACTCAAGGAATTCATGTATGAAACCCCTTCTCCTTACTCTCGACTCCTACAATCTCCTTGCTTCACTTGAATTCTTTGTCTTCGACTCACTGCCTCAGATCTCCAACTTGTATGCTCAAAGGTGAATACACATAAGTTATTTGCAATGGACTCTTCTCTATGTTATATAGAAGAAATTTCTTAATGACATGCAACTCACATGAAATTTGTTATCTTTTGTTTACTCTACTTTGTTTTTTCCTGAAATAATTAATTATCCCTCCAATAATTAAGTATTCCTGCAATAACTAATTATCCCTGCAATAATTAATTATCTTATGTTTATTGCCACTTTACTTTGACATGCAACTTTGTTCAAGTGTTGACATCAATGACAACCAATCTCAATAATTAATTAATCTTTTTCGACAATAATTAATTAATTTTTTTCAATAATTAATTAATCTTTCAACAATCTCCCCCTTTGGCATATTCGATAATTAATTAATCTTTCAACATTTTTTGTGTTTATTATGGTGATGGTTTATAGTTCTATATTATTGATGAATGTTGTTGATACATGAAAGTAGCTAAGTATGAATGAATAATATGTTTGAAGTGGTTGCTAACTAAAGTTTTGAAATAAGTGAAAAAGTTCCCTACATTGATACACCCCCCTCCTCTCAATGTGGTCGGTGTGTCCAACATCTGGCAGGTTGAATAGGTTGGATAGGTTGACAAGTTGATAGTGACAAGTTGGATACAATGACAAGTCATAGGTTGATGTGAGAGTGGCAGTGACAATGATATTGGCAATGAAAGTGGAAGTGATTGTGGTAGTGACAATTGGTCTACACTTATACTTCAAGGTGGCAGGATGGGGCAAGCAAAGGGGGTTGTAGACTCCTTCTGGTTGGTTCCGTAGAATCAAGGAGTTGGAGCTTCCTTCAGGTTGGAGCCTGAGAAATAGGTGGTTGGAGCCACCTTCTGGTTGGAGCCGAATAACCCAGGGGGTTGTAGCCTCCTTCTGGTTGGAGCCATAGAATTCAGGGAGTTGT
>ML839748.1:32349-42660 GCA_009831015.1 Picea engelmannii | reverse complement strand
CAATGGGGACCATTGCTTCCTAAGGGGGGAGGAATGATCCAGGTGGATATTGGTGGCCACCCACCTATTCCACTTGGACCCCCACCATTGCTTCTTTCAGTTTTTTAGTTTCCACACAGTTTACTATTTTTAGCAGTTTTTCGGGTCCTGAACTTCCAGAGCCGTTTTGAGGCCCTAAACGACATTTTTTTTGGGAAAATAGGGAGCAACATGGAACATAGATTAATGTTTCTCACCCAAAAGTTGTATTCCTCGGATAGATCTTTCTAACGAGGTATAGAACGCGTCAAACGAAGATCGTATGCCAAAGTTACGTCCCCGGGAAGTTGATGTACCAACTTACCCAAACGGGGCCCATAGTCTTGGCGTTTCATCTCCTAGGGTTAGGTCTTTGGATGTTTAGGGTTTTCCATTGTTTCTAAATAATAATAGGCCTTCGAGCCTCATTGTAACATAGTTCATAGGCCAGTAGCCACCACATCTCTTCTCAGAGATAAGCTACCAGTGCCCTAGCTAGTTTATTTCCATTCTGTCTGTAAGCATATTTCAGTCATTTGGTATTAATGAAATGAAGTCTTGTTTCCGCTACATCTCTGTGTTTATGTGTATTTTTGTATTTCATTGTGTTCCTACATAAATCCAGATCATCTCTAATGACAATACTTTTCTAAAATCTTTGTTTATTCTTCGAGAGCTGTGTCGAAAAGAGGAAGGGTTAGGAAATGTATTCAGTTAATAAAAACCTTATGCGTAAATGTTCTCTTACACAACCTAGGGCTCATCATTTTGTTGATGGAATTTACTTTTATAATCGATAATATTTCTCATATGAGAGAGAAACACATGGGGAGCTATCCATGAAAGAGTGCTTTGATGTCGTCGTCAGAAAATTCTATCAGGAGAATTGCCACAGATTATTCGTAGGGGTTGAAATATATCGATGATGAATACTTTTGAAACACTCATTTATCCTCAATAAATGTTCTAAGGAAATTAGGTAACCCATTCAATCGATAATGTATTCATGTGTTATTTTATTTGTATATCCCATGTTAACTACTATCTCACCAATGAATTTACCTTACTAGTTTTAATGAGTTGTCATATGTTGAAAGGATTACAATTATAGGGCTATGATATAATCATCAAAAGGATCAATTGGGATGAGGAAATATATTATATGAAGGATAATACCAACATTTACTAATGAGGTGGATTCCCGATGAAACAGGTTGGGTAGTGTCGTCGGGGATAGTCTTACTGATAACGTTTATGAAAACCTTGTTGCATTCTCCAATGACGAAGAGGTATGCTTCGAAAATGTGTGCCAATGAAATGAGGCCATGCAGCATGTATAATACATAATAAATATTTGGTTTGATTGGGTTAGAGTCCAAACAAAGAAGAGAAATACTTTGCATTATAAAAAACCAGTGACTCTAGGACACCAAATCTAGTTATAATAAAATATTCCAGTAAGGATATCACCTGATTTTTATTAACAGTGTTCAGAGGTATTGCTTAAGTCCATATGGTGAAATAATATATTGTAGTAAGGATGTACTTGTGCAATTTATAAGAGTTAGGATTGATCTCCTCTCTCACATCTAAGCCCCATTGTTGAAATTGACATTCAATTGTAAAATTATGAAGGGGAAAAGCATGGCTCTTTTCGTTCCCAGTTGACCTTTGTAATTCCTAACACTTTCTTGCATAAGCATGAGAATAGTTAAACAAATTAGGAAAATAGTAGCCAAAAATAAGGATTTTATGTGCTGTGGTGTCTCCCCCAAAGTGTCCAACTGGAACATCGTGAAGTTAAACAAGGACTTTATCAACATTCCCTTCTCAAGGAATCTCAAGAAAACACCATCATAATTCTTCCTAAATATTATTCCTTAAGTAATATGATATTGGGATGACTTCAGTCTGAGATCCCTCTTCTTATTTGGTTCCATTTAATGTGGAACTGAACTATGAGTTAAATAATACTTCATTTGATAATACCATTGATCATTGTTAATAAGGATATGGCATACTTCATTCTCAAATAGGATTTGATCTTGGTAAATTCTGTCTTCACTTGCTCTGTCATCTTCTATTTCAGCTTCCAGTTTACATAGTCCTTGACCTTTAACAACCTTAATAGGTTTTATATCCAAGTCATATTCTTGTAGGTTTTTTATCCAATTAGTTCTTTTTTCTCCCAAATCCTTTTGTACAAAGAGGTTTCTCACAATAGGGTAAGGTACACTCACCTTGGTTTTTTATTTGATGAAGTACGGTCTGAAATGTTTGACAACTTTAAACACTGCATAGGCTTTCTTATCTACTTCTGGATATTCTATTTCAACCACTTGCAACCCTGAAATAATAAATGAAATATATAATTCATTTCCTTCAAGGTTCTTTTGTGTTAGTACTTTTGCAAATGCAACATCATAAGAAAATGCATAGATAATGAAATATTTGTTGAAGTATGGACTCATGAGGAGCATGTTCTATCTCAGCTTTTATTATTTCAAAAGATTCCTTTTCCTTGGAACCCCATTTAAACTATGCATTCTTCTTTATCATGTCTTATAGGGGTTTGACAATTTCAACAAAGCTTGGGACAAATCTCCTTACAAAATTAATCTTCCCAAGGAATGATTGCATAGATTTATTGTTATGGGGACGAGGTATTTTTGAGATGGATTTAGTTCTTTCAGGCTCAATCATCATGCCTTATTTGGATACAATGAATCCTAAGAGTATTCCTTCATCAATTGAAAAACCAATTTTCTTGGGGTTCAATGATATTCCATGTCTTTTACATATATTAAATATCCTCCTTAAGTGAGTTATATGATATTTTCCATCTTTAGAGAGGACTGTAACATATCCAAGTATAACACTACACAATCACCAATAAATCCCCTGAAATCTATGTCCATATCTCTTTGGAAGGTTACCCCAACATTTATTAATCCAAAAGACATTTTTCTGTAAGCACAAGTTCCCCATTTAGTTCAGAAGGAAGTCTTGATTTGGTCATCATGGGAAACCAAGACTTGATTGTAAATTGAGAAGCCATCAAATAATTAGATAATTTTAGAACCCGAGACACATTGGAGTATATGTTCCATGGGTGGCATAGGATAATTATCTTTTTTAGATGCCTTATTCAGATTTATGAAATCGACATAGAGCCTTATTCCTCCATTCTTCTTCCTCACATGCACTAAATTGGAACCATTGTGTGCTCGACTGAGAATATTACTCTTGCTTCTAGTATCTTGTTTAATTATACTTTTAATTGAGGCTCCAATCTTGGGTGCATTTTCCTCAACTTTTGTTGGAAAGGCTTTGTTTGAGACTTCATTGGGATGATATGTTGGATAATATTTGTGTCATAGGTTTTGGGGTTATCATAGGTCCAAGCAAATATATCTTTGAATTCTTTGAAAAACCTGATGAAGGATTTCGTTTCAGCAAGGGAACAATTTTTTTTCCAAGGTTTATGTTTTGAGGTACATTGTTTGTTCCCATATTGATCACTTCAAACTGCATTGTTGAACTGTTGGTTTTTTAGTTTGTTTTTTAAATTTTTCTTGAAGGTCATATAATTTATCCAACCTCACTACATTCCTAGGGATATTATTAATTAGGTTATTTTTACATTACTTTGTTTGATTTGTTGAGTCAAGAACATTGGTATCCATAATTTGATCATGTTGGCCTTAATCTATTATAGAATATTTGAAATTTACCTGAAGGTGTAGGAAGCTTATAATTTGTTGGTCATCATCAAAGACTCTCCAATTTTTCACATTATCAGGAATTGAAGGAATCTACAATAAATCAACATAAAACTTATGAGGCAATGTCCCTTTTGATGGAATTAATCTAGATGCTACATTGGCTAGTAAGTCTGCATTATAGTTTAAAGAATGAGGAACACGATTGATGTTAAAAACATAAAAACATTTAATCTCTGGTATTGCTTGAGGTAACTTGAAAGACATTGTATGTTTTTTCTTACCTATCTGATTACAATCTCATAGTCACCAAATGCCTTGATATTCTTTTCTCCCAAGTCTATTTCTTTTCTTAATCCCTGGAGAAGGGGTTCATATTCTACAGTGTTGTTTGTACACTGGAACTCAAGAATACATGCAACCAATATTTTCTTTATAATAGGGTCCTTTAGTATGAAGCCAACATATGCACCTTCAAGAGACTTAGATCCATTGAAAAATAAAGTCCACATGTCCGTTTCTCCTTTGGGTTTAATTACAGACTTTGATTTTGCTTCATTTTTTGAATTAATAGGGTTAGTAAAATTAGCAAACACTTATAATATATATCTAGATACTATGTTAGAATGTAAATCATTATTAGTTTCAATGCTATCTACTATGTTATAGTGAAGCTCAAAAATATGATCCCAATGAAGGATTTCATATTGTGTGTTTTATTCTGCATAAGAAGAAATCTCAGCTGTGTGATTCCCAAAAAATGAATCATAAGAATAATTCCCCAAAATTGAATGATTTAACATAATGTGTTCATTGGGTCAATTCAATTATGTCACCATGTGATTCTTGTACCCCTCTCTGTCAACTCTGATTTGATTAGTCTTCCCATTATAAGGGAGCCATAAGTGTGACCAATCGATGGAAAAATATCCATCAAGCACATCTAACCAATATTTTCTCAAAAGAATTTGATAAGTATCATGGATCTCCACTACTATAATGTCAATGGTTTGATGCACTTTAGGGTTGGATGATAACCTTATCAAAATATTCTTTCATTCCCCAATAAATTTAACTCTAGTTCTATCCAGTTGTATGATTTGGATATTAGATTCTTCAGGTTTGATATTGAGTTTCTCACATACCTTGAAAGGCATTACATATGAAGAGGCTCCTAAATCCACAATGCATTTGTGCACATTTATGTTAAATATATAAAAAGTGAATAAGAAGGGACGAGTACTAAATCTTGGTCTTTGACCAATTAGAGATGTATTGACAACTGACTGTCTCTTTGGTGTTGTATTTTCAATGGATTTTCCAGCTTTACCTTTTCCATTTATGACTCCAACGTTAGCTTCTTGAGTGTTTTTGGAAGGGCTACCTTGAAAAGTTTTAATGAAATTCTCCTGAATCCGGGGAAGCTTAATGAATTCAAACAAGGAAATGTTTTCTTTAGTTCTTTTCATATCTTCCATTAAATCATAATCTAATTTTGATTGAGGATTAGAAGGAGTAATCTCTTTGTCAGCAGTAGGGGTCTTCTGGGTGTTGGTTTTTGTTTTAGCAACATCATAATATGAAGGAGGGTTATAAGATGAAGCTTTATTTGCATTCCTAGTGGTCTTTGGATTTTGAGACATATGTATCTCTTCAACATCTTCTTCTTCTTCCCAATCCAAATTATATATCCCAAAAATAATTAACTTGTTGTTCTTCTGTTCCTTCAGATTCATGGGCCTGATCCTTATTTATCTTGTCTTTATCTTAGCTTTATCTTGGCTTGGATTTGATATTGGATTTATCTTTTGAAGACTTATCCCCAGGGTTAACTTTCAGACTCAACATGGCCTTCTCAACTTTAACGACTTCTTTAAACATTGCATCAAGAGTAGTCTTCTCAACATTCTTCACAAACATTACCATTGATATGGGGAGGGATGGAGTATAGAATTCAATGGAAATGTCTTCAAAAGGCTTAGAGGATTGAGGAACTCTCTTCATTAAAGTAAGAAATCCTTGATTAAAAGCTTTGATCTTTTCTTTATCTTGCATTTTAATTCTTAAGAGGTCCAAGACTAAATTTGTCGGGGCTTTGTATTCTCCGAAATTTTCAGTAAAAGAAGTATCAAATGCCCTCCAACTAGTGATATAATTTTCTTATAGAGAAAATAACCAAGTTGAATCATTTTTTTCAAAATTATAAGAAAACAATCTATAGACATGATCCAGGAATGCTCTCAGAGATCCATGAGGATCTAGAATGCTCATAGAGGTCCAGGAGGATCCATAAAATCTCAACATTTGACCGTACCAAATTCTCTCTAAAATACCATCAATGCGTAGAGCTTGGCGATAGGTTTCCAATGATGCAAAAATCACCTCAAATGAAGTTCGTATGCAAAATATATGGCCGGTCAAAGTTTGAGTCAAACTAGGGGCAAAAGTCAAAGTCAATAGGGTCAAAAGTGACACGTGTCACCACTGCAAGGGTGAAATGTGGCATGACCATACATGTCATACAGGGGATGTGGTGACCTCACATGGTGACACATTGCAGGTAAGTGATGTGGCATGTCTAGTTGACAGATGATTGGGTAACCGTACAATCCAAGTGGACTAGTCATTTGTCGAATGTGGCAAGGATAGACCAATAAGAGGTTGCCACGTGGCAGCCTCCCATTGGCTAATTATGGTTAATTTTTATCAACATTTTGTGGGAGACTGGGGGAATTTAACCTGCAACCTCCCTTAACCCTACACAAACTTTCGTTTGCTTCATGCCACAACATTAGTTCTTAACCATATACACTAGTGATTATATTTAACCTTGGGTAAAGGTTTGTTCGACAACAAAAGGGCCGAGGGGAAAATCCCTCGACCCATAGTCCATGGTTTTATTTGATACCATATGACCACAACCAACACCAAGATTCACCGGGGGGGGGGGGGGGGGNGATGTTTAAACCATATAGTATATACTTATAACTATATACCAACAAAAACCAATGTTTGTGCATTGTGGTGGATCGAACTCAGAAACTCTGAGATATATTCCTAGGTTCTAACCACTAGGCCACATGAGTCACTTGTTACAAAAAACCAACTGTAGGCCATTAATACCTATGCCTACATCAATGTGGAGTTCAGGGTACTGTTGGGATCCATGACCTATTTAATGGTGCAGATCTCGAGGCCTGCACATATACTGAGATGCACAGATCCTAATGCTGACACACTATCCAATGCATGTAAGAATCTTGAGGCCAAGTATAGTATGGTTTTACATATATTTGCATGCAAGAAGAGGAGCCAAGTTGGTATTGTCTCAATATGCATGCCATGAGGTATATTGATTGCACCTAGGTAACTTTATACTCATTTTTCTCATTTTTATGATAGGAACTTAATGGTGATCTTATTTTTGTGCTAAGAGTTCATTTGTAAAATTATTAGTCCAGGTTTCCATTAATGAGTGCCATAGGGCATTGTTTGGTGTCATGTAAAGAGGGTGAAATTGATCTAGTTCAACATATGGTTGACTTTATACTCAAATTTGTTTGAATTTCGCAAGGAATTCAATGGTGAACTCATTATTTGGGTTTGAGTAGTGGAATTAAAGAGAGTCCATAATATTGGCTTTTTGTAAGTCCATGTTGTAATGTAATTTGTCATTTTTAGATGATGAAGAAAAATCACTATCTAAAGAGGAATTGAAGATGAAGTAATATATGTCATCAATATATGTAATTCAAGTTATTTTATTTTCTGTTGTGTCCTCTCATAAATCTGAAAATTAACCTCCATTTTATGAGTTTTTGGATAAGGAGCACACATCATTTTTTGCAAATCACCTCAATATGATCGTGAATTAATTCTGAATCAAGTTATACACTATGCATATATTTTAAAGGAATAAGTAGTATTTATGGATTTTTGGATCAAGACAACATCTTCGTGTTGAATATTCACGAGTGTAACAATAAGCATACATTTTTTTATATGGTCTTCTGTAGATTCGTTCCAGTCGGGATCAAACTTGGGAAATAATTTCTCAAGATGTTTGGGCATATCATGGAGTGTCCCTGGTACTGCCATTGCATCAGGAACTAACTAGGGTTGGTGGTTTGGTTGGTTTTGATTAGTTCTATCCATTGGTTGAGTATTTACAATAATTATTTGTCTTTCTTCTACTCCTCATTATCCTTCTCCTTCAGGCCCACCCTCATGTTCAATCCTTGGGGTTATCGATGGAGATTTGAGTGGTAAGGGAGGTCCACTAGCACCACCCACGAGTAAGAAATGCTCTAGTTCAAAATTGGAATATTCAGAAATGCCTTGCAAAACTTGAGATAAATGGTATTTGGGTGTCTTGATGGTTGGGTTCCCCTTGTAGGTGAAAAGGTTTTAAGAAAATGGTTCCTCCCTCGTAGGGATTCATTAGGTTTGGGGCACCAAATAGTCAATTGGGAGTTGGCTAATCTTCCTGCACCACTATCCTATAAAAACACATTTACAAGATTCTTTTATTATCGTATTAAGTTCTGGTATGGTATATATTCGAGGGATTGGAGAAGAAAATATAGGCTCAAAGTGAGTGGGAACTTGATGAGTAGAAACTTGAGTGGGTTTATTAAATGAGTAGGATGGAGGATGAAAATCTTGTACAAGGTCTGGATTGGGAAAATGACCTTGTTGATTAGTTTTTGCAAGTAGAATATAACATGTAGTATCTTGTAATTTTTTAGCAGCCATTTAGTTCTATGGTCCTCCTTGTAGCTCCATTTTTGTTGATGGGTCCAAATTGGTCGGTCAAGTAGGTAAGGGAAAAGGCCCAATGGCAGGTCCCAATTAAACCTACTCTCATTTGGGATGGCATTTCTGACCAAAATGTGGGCATGTTTGCCACTTTTAAATTATTATCTAAATATGAATTTGAGAACATAATGTTCTCAGATGAATTATAAATCTAAGAATAAATTAACTAATGTTTTCTATATCTATTCTAGATGTAATTCTAAGATATTTTAATATATCCTAATAAGGAGCAAGCTAATTAAAATTGAATACTGTGAAATATGATACCATTAGGGTAAAAAAAATCCATGTATCCCAATGATAAATTGAAAACAACAATGTTACATATACATGTACAATTAGTTTCACTATGTGTTCATAACATCACAACTATATTCATAAAGAAACATATGACAACATGAGCATCGAGAAGACATAGAAGAAATAATTCATACACCATATTTTTGTACTACTCATGTAGAAGAAAAATACATCCAGAAGAGTCTCATATACATTCAACACAACCATATATTTCCTGAATTCCTGTTGCTCTTTATTAATTCAAAAGTAAAGGTAATATCTCTCATTTACAAAAGGAAAAATTCCCTCCATTGAAACACTCTCTTTTATGAAATAAGAGGACGTTGTTCACATTCTTTATCTGTCATCATGTCATATGATAAGTACAATACTTATTTTGACATTCCAGATTGGGACTTTACAAAATTTAATATGATCAAAATGAAAAGAATTCATTACAAAATAAAATAATTATGAGCTCTTCGACTACTGCATCTTGTCTCTATATTCCTTCCAAAGTTTGTAGTCCTTCAAGATTGAATAAACTCTACTCATTTGCATCTTTTTAAGGTCTATCTCACTATCAAATATCTGGGTTGTCACATCCATATTCAGAATCTTCTTTGTCTTCTAAATGTATCCTTTGGTTAGTGAGATTAACTTGATTGGATTTATGAGCTTTTCCTCTAAGATTCCTTTGTTCACCTCTCAGATTGTTTTAATCATTTTCTTGTTGGCATATCTCTTGGTTTACCCATCCTTTATCCTTGACTTGGCTAGGTTTTCTTCTTCCAAATATGCCATTATATCCATTCCAAATTCTTCCAGTATGCTATCAGAGGCTCTTCATAGTATTTTGCATGTTTTTCTGACTACCTCTTGAGTAATTTTAATATCATTTACAATGGGTTTCCAAGTATCTAAGATTACTTTATATTTGATTTTATGTCTATCTGTGTAGACTGGAAGGATACTAGGTGGACTTTCATACACATCTTTCCATTCTATGATTTTTTCATAGGCATTTTGAGCCTTTTGGTACTTGTCCTTTATGTCTTCTATCTACATACCTAGCTTGAGTTGGTCTCCCCCGTTTTTATGGATTTCATTCAATAAAAAAAATCACTCCTTATCTACACTTATGAGTTCTTCACTAGTATCCCCAATCTATTCTTTTCCTATTTCCAAGAAGGTAGCTCCCTTTTGGATTTCTTCTACAATCATCTCCAAGAGTTGATTATCTTGCTGCAAATTTCAAGGCATGTCTTATAGCTTCTCATTGTAGATGTTTACCTCCAAGTGTTCTACTTGCAATCTTTTCATCACTTATGCATGTGTGGTATTGAGTTTCTCCATTTCATTTGAATTTTTAAGCCTGAGAGATTCTATCTCTTCCTGATGTAATGTCTAATTTACACTATCCTTTCTCTCACACTAAACATCTAATTTATCTTTCTGGAGATGTAATTCTTTA